>JAYMFT010052635.1:0-15191 GCA_038088735.1 Panulirus argus
ATTATTATTATTATTATTATTATTATTATTATTATTATTATTGTTATTATTATTATTATTATTATTATTATTATTTTAATTATTATTATTATTATTATTATTATTATTATTTTAATTAATATTATTATTATTATTATTATTATCATCATTATTATTATTATTATTAATATTATTATTATTATTATTATTGTTACTATTGTTGTTGTTGTTGTTGTTATTATTATTATTTTCATTATTATTATTATTATTATTATTATTATTATTATTATTATCAACCTTTCGAGAGCGAGTACAACCCTTGAGTGCGACTTTACAATGGTTGAGCCCCACATCACTACCTTTGAGCACCTCATTACGACCTTTGAGCACCTCATTACGACGCTTGAGCACCACATTACGACCCTTAAGCATAGCGGTACAATCCTTGGGTACGATGGTGTGACCTTTGACCTGACCATCATATTAAAGGGTCGTACCCGTTGAATCTCAACTGCTTAGTTGAGCCCCTAACAGTGTTGTGTGGTTATAATTCATGTGAGAGAGATTTACACTCGTGTTGCCCCGTCTCTTAGCCTTGTATATATGTACCATGTCTTAACTTTATGTATACACACTTATGTACACACACCCCACATTACGTCAGGTACCTACTCATCCATCATCCGCAGAGTGGAGGATGAGCGGCTTGGGGATAGCTGTGAGCCAACCCCAAGCCTTCCCTAACCCGTGACTCGAGCGCGGTGCCCGCGAGATTAGTGGGTTGCAACGCTAGCCGCTGCACCACGGAGGCTGGCGTGAGCTCTGCCAGGCGCTGAGTAACGTGTGAGCGAACGACCAATTCGGGAGAGGATGATCTGGCCAGCGAACCGCGGACCTGGGCCGTGTTTTTGTGGCTCGACTGGTCGGCTGAGACCGCGTTACCGACCACCACGCCCGACCACGCGCGCGCGCGGCAATGCCCGTCTTGGGACGGTGTGGAAGGATAGGTCTAAGATGGGTGTATGCTGGCATCACGGCAAATCCGGAATTATATACCTAAAATGACGTTATGAGATCTCTGAGTAATCACCCCCAGACGTGATATGCGGACGCGTGTCTCGCACGCGCGTGCACACACACACACACACACACACGCCCGTCACAATACCCTCCTTCTCTGTTGGAGATGGGAGGAAGTATTGGTACAATGACACAGTGATTTTCTTGTTGTACAGCTGGGCCGCTTTGTCTGCCGGGAACAATGAGAGATGCAGGCCACCACCCTGGGGAACCACCACAGTAACACCCGGGCAGTGTAGCACCTGAACATTTTATTGTCTGGACAATGTAACACTTGAACTTAGTAACACCAGGACATTGTAGCACCTGGACAGTGTAACACCCGAGTAACGTAACACCGAGACAGTGTAACACCCAGGCAATGTACTACCAACAAAGCATAACACCCGAGCAGTGTATCGAACTGGTTTCCAAGAGTCTCTCTCGTTGTGTCGAAGGCTTGAGACACGTTAATGATGTTTTTATCCAAGCTGAGGCCTTGAATAGTGCTGGAAACACGGGTAAAGACGTAAAGAATTAGCTGTGCAGGAGGAAAATTGTACGAGTTCTTGAGGAAGAGGAAGAACTGCATTTTATAAAGTAGCAGGTAGTATATGCTATAAAGAAAAAAAAAACACGATTGCAAAAGTTCAGCTGTGAAAGTAAAGAAGCAGACATCATACCGTCTTCACCTTGAGTTTGCAAGAGCGACACAGTAATCATGTAACGCAGTCACTTATGGACTGTCACTTGCTTTAGCTAATGACAGAATCACAACGCAGCCAGTTCTCGGATTGGCTGGAATATTATGTACAGAAGAGGGAAAGAGAACCAACACTCTGGCTTAGGTCGAGTCACAACTTGTGTTCTAATAAGCAAAGTTGGTAAATCGGATTGCTTTTAGACTGGACACTGTCCAGTACGTTTGTCGGGTTAGAACCTTTCCTGAAATGAAAACCTTAATCCTAACAAGCACTGGTCCGTCCTTTCCTTAACTGGAACAATTGTTCAGAGGAGAATTTCCGTCACCTGAACAGGATTCGCAGTTTCTTAGAGGCAGACTTCACTCTTTGTACGATGTGGTTTCCGGGAGAGATTATAGGTGTTGTGATCATACGAATTATATTGTGTGCGGTCGGCTTTGTGTGGATGGTTGTGTGTCCTTCGCCCACACATCACTGGAGCCAGAAGCTGGCGGTGACTCTTCCCTGGAACACGAGGCCTCAGAGATCCAAGGGACTGAAGGAGCTTCATCGAGTCGAAGAGATGACTGACTATATGAGCGGCCATGTTGAGAGACTCCTACTCCCTCCTTCGTTGACTCATCTCACCTCAGTGGAGACTTGAGTACCGTTTCGTAATTTCTTTTCCCCACAGATATATTCTGCCTCGACATTATATTTGTAATTGATATAATTAAGAGATATTTCCGATATCCTGACACTGATACACTACCATAGCCCTCGTCACACATCCAGTTTATAGAAATGTGTTCAAAGTCTTCGGCCACTGACCTTTGAGCGCCAGGAGATGATTTCTCGCCGTCTGCGCCGCCCGAGGTGTATGTCCATTGGGAAGACTCCGACCGCCCACAGCAGCACGAAGACCACCGTCGACACAGCGACGAAGCTGAACTGCCTCAGGTTCAGCCTCCCGAAATCGATAGACTCTGGAGACGAAAAGAAATGATTTTGTAAGTACTTTTAGTGTCTGGTTCGCTGCTCTTATTAAACCTTCTAACCACAATTGCATTCGTATATTTCTCCAAAGACTTAAGAAACTCGAAAAGACTTCACACAGGAACTATGGGAAGCAACCGCAGGTCGCGTGACACAGTTCCTCGAGGTCTTAGGAGTCTGGACAGATATAGTGATAACTGACAAGAGCACTGGCCTAAATGTTACCTGTAGAAGATAGAGAGGGAAGCAACATGACGGCAGGCATCCACACATCTCCCTGAACATCTCCAGCATCTCCCTGAGAACTAAATATACCCTGTCTACAACATCTCCCAAAACTTCAACGTCTCCCATGACCGACAGAAAACTTCCCAATATATAAACATTCCTACCATCCGGTCCATTTAGCGGTTGGGGGGTACACAAGCAGCCAGTCCTCAGGAGCAGAAACCGAAGTAATATCAGTTGAAAAGAAAGAGAATGAACATCGCGGTGTAGGCCAAGTTGATCAAGTGTTGAAGCAAAACAAGGAAGGCTGGAGAGTCTGATTGGTTGAGCTTCGAGTTTGTCTGTAGGTATTTATACACAGGACCGTGTTCCACACGGTGACGAATCAGTGATTCTTTGTGTGACCGGAGCAGTTCTTCAGAAGAGAAGAATCTTCAGCATCACTAACAAGTGAGGATGACGTGACGCTGTTAGCACTTTCGCTCTGCCTGGGAACGCGTGTTTTGGCCAGCAATGAGACGGACGCCAGAGGGCACAAGAGTGGTGGGGGCCGAGAGTGAAAATTGTGAGTGTATTTTGAGAGAGTGCGGCAAGAGGTCACAACACACGACTAACACACATTCACTCAGGAAACCTGAAGACGGTAAGGTGTATATTCAGGGCATAACGAAGTGTTTTGAAGTTTCTTCATGCAGTAAGTAGACTGTACCACAACCATGTGGCTGAAGCCCCAGTACGTATCCTGCTTCTTCCCCGTTGAGTCTGCACCTCGACCATGGGGATACGCCCTCTACATGTTCTAGAGCAGCTGTAGCCGCAGTAGCAACTACAGTACAACACTACAGTAACTTGAAAAAACACACCACAGGCTTGATAAGCTAAGGCTATACACTTCGACCAAGTACTAAGTCAGCTGGGTTAATGGTACTAGCCATTAGTCAGTACGGGCCCGCGTGGGTTCGAATCCTGGCAGTGGCAGTCGGCCCATGCCCAACCCTGGTTTTCATCTACCTCTCGTGGTTGGTCGACAGATTTTGGCTTAGGCTGAGGTGTGTGTGTGAATGTTATCACACACAGGAGTAACGATAAAGGTACAAACATACAAGGTTGAGACGAGGCAGCGGAAACAATAATTGCTCACCAACACACACACACACACACACACACACAAACCTAAGTGTGTGTATAATTACTTATTTGTACTGCAAAGGGAGAGAGCTTTACACTTGTGGGGTCCCATCTCTTGAACCTCTCTCTCGTGTGTCTGTGTGCGTGTTTGTGTGTAATTTGCTATTATTACCTTTATGGAGGAAGTTTCACACTCATGGAGCCCCCGTCTCTTAAACGTTTTCTTCCGTCATGCAACCTGTCGACGTTTACCACAATCTGGTTCAGTTCATTCCATTAATTCACAACTCCTTTACTATAAAGGTAATTCTTTGTATACTTTTTTAAATAAGGTATTTTGCTAAGTTCATGTTGTGTCCTTTTGGTTGTTATGTCTCTACATCTTCGGAGACCTGTTCACTGTCTTCTTCATCATTCAGGTTGAAAAACTTAAAAGTTGTGATCAGGTCGCCCCTCACTCTTCTCTCTTCCATGTTGGGAAAATTAGGGGTTTCTAGCCTTTCCATGTAACTCATCTGTGTTAATTCTAGAGCCACTTTTGTTGTCTTCCTCTGGATCTTCTCTATTCGCTCTTTGTGCAATGGCCAAACTCGAGAAACATATTCTAGTTTTGGCCTTACTCTTGACATGAACAGCTTGCCAGATATTTCCTTATTCATCAACTTGAAAGCTATTCTAACATTTGCCAGCAAACAGTTTGTCGCCTTAACTACTTTCCTGATATGAGACTCTGGCACCACTCACACACACAGAATCATGAAGCTTACGTCCTGTTAGATTATATTCGTATTGAGGGCTTTATTTATTGTGCTTTCCCTTTCCCTCCTAGCTGTCATGTACCTCTGGACAGAACACTGATGATAGGCTGGATGAATGATCAACGATTGATGACAGATAACGAAAGGACGGCATAGATGGATAGAGAAGAGGGCACCATCTCAGGTGGTGTTCCTCAGGGATCAGTTCCAAGACTGTTGTCATGAATCTTTCACATCAGCAACATATACGGTGAGAAAAGCAGCGTGCAGACATTGCTAAGTCTGGACGGACAATAGATTCAGAGGAAGATTAGGATAGTACTAAAGGTATATCAGAATATACCTTAATGGTATATTCACCCAACATTTGCCGAGGGCTGGGATACGTGAACGGCGTAAGAATTGGCTTTAACATTCAACATTCCTGCAACTCACGAGACAAAGCAACTAAGCTTATGACCTCTAGTCCATGTTGAGGTCAGCCAAGAGACGGGCTACACCATATATATGCACAGAAGTCGAGACTCGTCACAGTTACGTCAAAGGAAGGACGAGACATCTCCAAAGGGAGATAGAGCGAGAGATAGTCCAGAAACCGGAACAGGAGAGAACATGACAAAGGAAGATCACGAAGTTTTGACTTTGGATGGTGTCAAGGAGGGATGCAGCGATTACGAGATGTCTCAAAGACGTGGCCAGGAGAGACGCCAGGGAGAGATATAGTAGAACCAGACATCCGGGAGGACCTGGAAAGATATATTTCAAGGAAAAATTCAAGAGACATCTCGGTGCGAGAACCAAGAGCTACCTCAGGGGTAGGATCGAGAGATACTGTAGAGAGAGTATAGAGGAGAGCCCAGTAATGCCCTCGTGACCTGACTGGGCGAACACTATTGGACTGGACCAATAAGACACGTGGGCGCGGGAGGCCAACTTACCTCCCACCTCAATATCCGCCTCCTCGAACACCGCCCGACTCCTGCTGGTGGTGAGGGCGATGAGGAGGGCCACCTGCCCCCACCTCCAGCCCATCTTCCTCTCCGCCCTGCTGGTGGGTGGGTGGCAGTCGACGAAGCGTCTCTGGGGTCGCTAAGTTCAGCTGGACGTTGCTTACTTCCCTGCCACAGGCGGTAGGGGTTCACAGGGGAGGCTTCTTTATCGTCGCAGGGGTACCTTGCCGTCGCCGGACACACACACACTCCTGAGTGGTCTGCTTGGCTGAAGGCGTCCCAGGAGGTTATGCAGACGTAGCCATTGGTCCGGGCCTCCAGGGGCTCTGGCCGGGAGAGAGGACGTCTGGGGTGAGAAACATCAGAGGATCGTAAGGAAAATTAATCATGTTCTAATTCAGGAGGTGAATATCTGTTTGTTTGCATGTGTGAATGTTTGTACGTCGAGGCAGTCCAGTGAGGATGGTGGCTGTTGGCACCAGACATAATGTTAGGTACCACACCCAGCCAAAGTACCATAGTCAGCCACAGTACCACACCCATCCATAGTACCACACCCAGCTATGGTGCCACACTCAGCCAAGGTGCCACAGCCAGCCAAAGTACCACAGCCTGCCACAGTACTACACCCAGCCCTGGTACCACGTCCTGCCAAAGTACCGCACCCAACCAAGGTACCACTCCCAGCCATGGTACCACATCCAGCCAAGGAACCACACCTGTCCCTGGTACCAAGCCCAGCCAAGGTGCCACACCCATCCATGGTACTACAGCCGGCCAAGGTACCGCGCAGTGTCCTCCTACTCGGTAGTCACCGGTAAAAGCCACACTGTGGGTATCAGAGGAAGAGAGAGGCCAGAGAGGCACCGGGAGCCGCCATGGCCAGCCTGGAGTGGATGGGGAAATATCGACCACAAACATACCGTCATACACTCAGACAGACGTGAGCCTCGGCTCCTGGGGGGGAGTCACCTACTTCCCCTCCCCCTCCCCAACACGCATAACACACACACACATACACACACACACACACACACACACACACAATCTCCTTGTACCAACCAGTGCTCGTGCAGATACATGAACTGTCCCATACCCGCTGCTGTGGATGTCATAAACAATCCATGGACAGGTGCACAGCTAAGCAAGCAAACAGCTTGGTTTGCCCATGTGTATGTGTATGTCGAATACTGTAACGCAACCAGTGTGAAAATACTCACCTCTTAGTGCTCACCATTGAATACATAATGTATGTCAACACTGTATGACTGCAGTTCAGCAATTATGTAACTTTACATCAATTAATTCGCAGCCTTAGATTAATAATGTATATCAGCCATTCATCCAGTATGTAACTTTACAGCAAGTAATGTTCAAGTGTCACCGCTAAATGTATAATGTATAAACAAATAAAATTTGCTCTGTAAAACTTCCTGTGTTATGTAGGTAGACTTTACTTATGTGCTTATCTAAAGTGTTCAAGTCTCCAGTACCACCTTGATCTTAAGCTCTTTAATGCCATTATTTTATTTATTTATTCCACACACACGGGCCTCTGTGGTGTGGTGGTTAGCGCTACTGATCATGAGTCAGCACGGTCTAGCCCGGGGTCGGACCCACATGGGTTCGAGTCCTGGAAGTGACAGTTGGATCACACCCAACCTAGGTGTTCATCCTTTCCCTTGGGGACGGTCGATGAATGGGTACCTGGCTGAGACTGGTGTGTGTGAATGTGTACATACACATATAGGAGTAAAGACACGGTACATAATACATTCAGGGTTATGAGACGGGGCAACGCGAGTGTAAAACTCTCTCTCCCCGTAAAACACAAATTGTAATTACACAAATATTTGAGTTTCACTACGTGGTTATGAAGACATGAAACAGGTCACAGAAGAAACCAAATTCTGACTAGAGATATACTGATGAAAAAACAACACAGATGTAAAGTTTCTTTGACTACATGAATAGGGAAATTGTTTTCCACATTCACGATGCATGTAAATTCTTATTGTAGAGGTGTTTGCCTGTGGCTGCGGATAGAGAAGATTAGAATATAGGTACGGCTCAGTAAAAGATAATCAGAAAGGAAAAGAGGTTAGGAATACACGATGAAGGAGATGCAGGCAGTTGAAGAGCCAGCCAGCATTTGAAAGGTTTAAATAGAGCAAAAAGTACCACGACAAACGGAAGCCAGAGTAGAGAAAGTTTAATAGTAATAATATGGACAAGGAAGGAGACAAACCGAAACTTTTCCGTAAATCTATCGGTAAATTGTCAGTCAAAGAGCAGCTAATCAGGCCAACTAATTCAGTGAGAAGAGAAGACATTGGTGCAAAGGTATACGGGGAGCAGAGTGACAAGTTCATAAGTGTTTCCACAGTGGAATGCAGTACTGTAGCCCAAACGCCAGCGAGACGAAGTCTAGAAGAGCTCTTGGAAATTATGGAAATTGCCAGAAAAGCAAGATCCAGACTACTAAAACCCTTTGATCTTGATAAGCTCGTGGTCCTGCTAAGGTCTGTCCATTCGTCGTGCCTCTCTTTTAGAAAGGAGACCGAGAAATGGCAGTAAACTACAGAGATATCTTTCTGACGAGTGTGGTCTGTGAGACAGTAGCAAAGATAACCAGAAAGCAAATGGACGACTAAATGGAAGGGAGAAGGTGCTTAAGGGAAAGACCTTGGGTTTAGGGAAGGGTCATGCGTACATAAACAAGATTTTAGACGTATATGGGAAAGTATGTTCTGCTTTAGACAGAAGAGAATGACTGGCGCATCTTACTATGTTCCTGTACTACCAGAAAGCGACTGACCAACACAGAGGAGGATGGTAAAGAAGGTAGTTAGTTCCTCAGACGAGAACAGGGGGCGACTCTTTCACCATAGAAAATTACCGTAATCAATGAAAACAAAGGACGAGTGTCAGATGAGCCATTTCGAAATGGACTGGAGTGACCAGCCGCGTGCCGCAGGGCTCAGTCCTGGGACCATTGCTGTTCTTGGTATGTGTAAATGGCTTACCAAAAGGACTAGACAGTGCTAAGTGTGACGAGGACTGCGTCAGCTTACAAGGGGACCTAAACAAAGTTCAAAGTTGGTTGATAAAGCTGAATGCGAGTAAATGTAAAGTTGTGAGGATGGAACGCAGTGGAAAAAGTATAAATGAGTAAGCTGCAAGAATTTATGTGTGAGATAATCTTGAAGGTCACACACACACACACACACACAAAGCAAACATAACTTACAGCCATGTAAAAGTATGGTAGTGAAAAGAAGACAAATTTAATTCTCTTTCCCCAAAGTGTTAAGACAATCGATCTCCCCTTTCAGTCAGTCCTGTTTAGAAGTGTATTTAGGGAGCGTCGAACTCTTGGCGGATTCATAACTTAAGCTGACGAAAATATATGAGATCTTCTCAAAGCAAGAAAATTACTTTGTCAACAACTTCCACACAAGCACTTATACCACGTCTAATGACGTGGGATCGTCCGAACTGCTAATGAGTGGCAATGTTGTCGTTGTGTTTCGTTCACTTGTGTTCACTTATTTACCTTTAAGATTGGCTCTGGTAAACATCTGGGGTATTTCTGCAAATTCTGAAGATGTTTTAAAGACCAGAGTTTAAGGTGTTCCGGACAGTACTGACCCTGACATCATTAGCTCTTAAAACGGTGGCTGACCACAGTGACTGCCAGCTAATTATCACAACTGACTGCTAACGGTGGCTCTGACAACAGTGGCTATGCCAGCAATGCCTACGACAACAGTGGCTATGCCAGCAATGCCTACGACAACAGTGGTTCTTAAAACAGAGACTGACGAATGTAGTCTTTACAACAGTGACTCTGGTGACGGTGGCTGTGACAACAGTGGCCATGCCAACAGTGCCCATGAATACAGTGCCTCTTAAAACCGGCTGAACAGCGAATGACAACAGTAACTGACAAGAACGACTGACAACAGTACATTGTATGGACCCACAGGATCCTGATGGTGTCATGTAAAACAATATATGGACACACAAGGACATTAACGGTATCAACATACAACATTTTTGGACAAGTTTCGGACACTGAGGACGTACTTAGCAAACTGTAACACGTAGAGTTCTGAGGGGGTTGATATGTACACCATTGTACAAGTAGACCGATACTGTGTACATAGTGTACTCGTTTAATGTGTCAGTCATCGTGTGGCGTGCCGAACCCTGGGTCGTCTGAGGAGTATTGTGTGGGTCTGTGGATTGGATGTGCGGATCTCCTTTGGCTCTAGAAGCACCAGGAATTGAACAGGGGCGTGTGACGGTCTTTAGCTGAGCAGAAGACACCAATTCTCCTCGAGAATGACACTAGCGGCTCTGCCTTGGGTAAAGATATGCAAATTCGCATCGTCCTACGGGCTCTCAGACGTCTGTCGTTCTGTAAGAAGCGGCCCACAGGCTCTCTCTCGGACGTCTGTCGCAAGAACTGAAATGATTCGGATTAGACTTACGAGGTCGGGGGCTGCCCAGGGCGTGTACCCCCTGGTGAGGACGACGTGATGCCCGGAGGACGAGCGGGGTGACCTGAAGAGCAGCAGCAGCAGTAGAAGGAGGAGGAGGAGGAGGAGGAAACCGGGAGGCGTCCGCTGCAAGCGACAGGCGGGTCGGGAGCGTCCGTAGTCCCCGAGTGAGGTGGTCGACTGTGTCCGGCGTGTGGTGGTGTCTGCCAAGTCTTCAGGTGCTTCTGTTCCTCCCGTCCCGCACCCTCCCACTGACCAACCGCCCATCCCACTCTCTCACACACTCATCAAGTAACCACATCCTTCCCATCCCACCCTCCCCCAACCTTAATTATGTTTCCCTCAAATATTTCTTCTTCGGTAACTGTCCCGGAGTCAGATAAGGGGTCGCTGATGGCCATTAAGGACGCTTACCGCCCGCTTATCTTGGACGTCCCCTCCGCCAGATGTCCTTGCGGTCGCTGGAAGGCGCCGAGTGCCTCGCCTCGGTTCGCTATGGCGATTAGGTTAGGGTAAAGGGAAATGCACACGCACCTATAGCTGTCCATTACCCATAGGTGTGTGTGTGTAAAACGCTTCCTCTATACCTTCTCTCTTATCTCAGTACAGAACTGACCTCTCCTCGGATGAACACGGACCTGTGTTCACCCGACACCCTGTATTTCCATAAAGAATTCTTCTTATATTGTCCTTAAAGTCATCCAGGCTTACGGTAATATTCTTAAAGAATCCTTAAAGTCATGCAGACTTATGGTAATGTACTTGTAGTATCCCTAAAGTCATCCAGAGTTATAGTTCTGTTTTTAGAGTATCCTTAAAGTCCTCCAGACTGATGCTATTAGCACTCAAGACTCAGTGCGATAACATGAGGTTCAGAGCGACCTGTATGAAGATGAGGAATCGAGGTTACAGTAGTTTTTTACAACGTCCTCCTCAGCTTGGGGAGGCAGGGAGGGGGGCTTATGTGTGTGTGTTGTTGTGGGGGGGATGGGGGAGGCTATCATGACGACCCCCATGGCCAGCCAGCCAGGCAGGGGAGGACTGCCGTGAACGTGCGGGCTCCTGCCATCATCGCCCTGGGGAAAAAAAGAAAATATTACCTTCATTCGTCAAAGAAAACGGTTGCGACTCATCCTCGGCTGGCTGGTGTTTACATAATGATTGGTCCTTTTTTAGCACGACGGTACACGACCCTTGAGCACGACGGTACGACCCTTGAGCACGTCGGTACGATTCTTGAGCACGACGGAACGATCCTGAGCACGACGGTACGACTCTTGAGCACGACGGTACGATCCTTGAGCAAGACTGTACAGCCCTTGAAAACGACGGTACGACCGTTGAGCACTACGGTACAGGACCCTTGAGCACGACGGTACGACCCTTCAGCATAACGGTACACGACCCTTCAGCACGACGGTACGCGACCCTTCAGCACGAAGTACAACCCATGAGGTTGATCTCCAAGTCTTTGTTCTGATCCTCCAGCATCAGATCAGAGACCAGACCGCCATACCGTGCTCAAGGGTCGCACCGTCGTGCTCAAGAGTCGCACCTTCGTGCTCAAGGGTCGTACCATCGTGCTCAAGGGTCGCACCTTCGTGCTCAAGGGTCGCACCGTCGTGCTCAAGGGTCGTACCATCGTGCTCAAGGGTCGCACCGTCGTGCTCGAGTCGCACCTTCGTGCTCAAGGGTCGTACCGTCGTGCTCACGGGTCGTTCCGTCATGCTCAAGGGTCGTATCATCGTGCTCAAAGGTCGTACCGTTGTGCTCAAGGGTCGTACAATCGTGCTCAAAAGGTACCAACCCCATAAAATTCCGAATAACCAAATGATGATGTGAATGATACACACAAAGTAATGACAACCTCCTTCAGGTCTCCTTCACCCACGAGAAGCCGAGACATCCGAGGCAAGTGGACACGGGAGAGGCAGTAATGGCAGTCAAGTCACATCCAATTTCAACAATTTTAGTACTGGCTTCACCTCGCCTGTGGCCTAGGGCGCCGTTATAACTCCACTCCCCGTCCTGCTCAGGGATTCCAACCCCCCATAAATGTGCTGCTTGGGTGTCGTACCCGCATTCATTATCTCGGTGGTCAAGATTACCCGAGCGCCTCTCTCTCTCTCTCCAAACACTCGTTACTGGAAGCTGGCAGTGTGTGTGTCCGTCCGTCCGTCTCAGCGTTACCTGGCCCCACGTCACCATTACGATAGGCCTGACGCAGCATTTTGACCACCTCCGACAACAACGAATCATTTATTTTCTGATTTCCGAATAGATCTATTCAGGGGAAAACATTCCTCATGGAAGCCAGATCGTATAGGAAACGTAAGGGTTAAACAGACCGAAAAAAAAAGGGGGGAGAGATGAACAAAATAACAATATTTGATGAAGTGGAATATAAGTATATATTTCTGTGTCTCTTATCCTCTCTTTAATCTCTCCTGTCCTAGCTTACCGGGTAACAGAGATTAATCCTAATATTCATCCTGATTAACCTGTCAGCGGGAATCACCACCTGTGATTCGTATTTCCTCTGAAAACACTAATTGAATCGACATTCCTGATGAAAAATACAATAGGCACCCAGCATATGTAACCCATATATAGAAAACGAAATCTAGGAAAACGGTTGCCACAAAATATTGCACAGAGGCCACTGTAATTTAATTCCGTGATCAGTGTAAGTAAAGGTGGTCTTAAAATTTAACTTTCTATGGCGAAAATAAACCCTGTGACCTCATTAAACCAGGCGTGACATACCTGAGGCACATGCAATTTCATGAGCTAAATCCTAACTTCATTAAGCAAAGGTGACGTCATTCAAGCGAGCGCATATTAAATAAACCAAGTATTATTTCATTAAATCATCTGTGGGCTTATTAAACCAAACATGACCTTACTTGATCATACGTGTCCGAACGAATCGCAGCTGACTGCATTAAACCAAACTTGACTTTATTAAACACAGTCATAAACCAGATGCGACTTCTTAAATAAAAGCTTGATTTTATTAAACCATATGGCTATGATAAACCAAAGGTGATCTCATCATACTTTACGTAACCTTGGGTAAACCTAGCATGACCCTAGTAAACCAAGCGTAACCTTAGTAAAACCAAACGTGACCTTATTAAACCCTGTGTGACCTTAATAAAACCGGAAATGACCTTACTTAGCAAGCAAGACATTGTTTAACAAAACAAACCCTCATAAAACTATAATTGCTTTCAATAAGCTAAGATCTACATCATTAAACCGAAGACGAACAATAAATCAAGATTTAAATTATACTGAAAGTGGCGCCCTTTAAAGGTAATTCCTTCAACCGCCCAAGGGCCTAGTGAGCCATAGATAACCTTAGCTTGAGGCGGACTCGATCTCACTTCGTTGTCACGACACAGCGTCGGAGGCGATTCCTGGACCCGTCGTGGTTTGTGGTCACGCCAGGTCCTCCAGCGTAGTCAAAGCGGTAGACCTGCTTCAGAAGTCTCTTCTATCGTTATGAGGCACCTGTAGCGCTCAGGAAACTGGCCACGTCCACCGGTGGGACCATAGGTCATAAAATGTGATATATGTGTGTGTGGAGAGAGGCTGCAGGGCAACTGAGCAGTAGGCGATCGTTGTCTCCATCATGGTAGTTGCAACGCGGGCATGAAGAGTCTTGGGATATGTTGAAGCGGTGTCTGTATTGTTGTGGTGATGGGAGGCGTCCATAGAATATGTGGGAGTGTGACCCGTGTTTGTCTGGGGTGTGTGGTTTCGGATGAGTGTATGTCTGTTGGGGTTGGAGTTTAAGACTGAGTTGATAGGTTGGGTGTTTACTGCTTGTCGGGTTACTTCAGTGTGTATGTGTTTTGTCAGTTTTGTGTTTGTTGACGGTGAGGGGATCCCTGAAAAGAGGTTACTGAAGTGTGAGACAGAGGAAAGCTTTTTATATCTACTTGCGGGTTTGGTGGTTAATTATAGAGTGGTTTGGGTGGGAGGAATAATTATATTTATGATCATAAATACAATTATATTAAGGATAGCTCGTGTAAATTGTGTGTCTGGCTTAATACATGTTCAGGGAAGAAATTTTCTAAGTGATCGTAATCGTAAAGTAGCAAAGGCCTTGTTTGTCGACAGTTCTCCTGCTTCGGGCGTTTGTAGCGCTGCTTTCCTCGGCTATCTAGGGGGGGGGGGACGTCGAAATTACCTTTGGGCGCCAGCTGCCGGTTCATTTTTTTTTCTTTTCTTTTTAGAAGTGAGAAACATGAGTTTTTTTTTTTTTTAAGGACACAGTGAAGTTAACAATCTTGAAAACTCATGTTCCATTACCAGTTAAACTAATTAAGTAGCATAGCCTCCAGGTCTTTTTTCTAGAAGCAGGTATAGATTGTCTGAACATTCTGTAAACTAGACCATAATGGGATCTATGTAGGTGAGTGTGATTTACCTCTCGTATTTCCTGTTGTTGTACTTCCCTACATTTAAGTATTGGTGGGTTCTGCAGTGTGTACTGTGGAGCAATTTCCTGGCCACACATCACCAACGTTGGGGGTGTAATGATACCTCTTTATGGGAAACTGGCAACCGAACTGCTGATATCATTATGTCGCGTTAGATGACGCCATGTTCTCGCTCTTGTTCCCACACACACGTACTTCCTGCCCCAGGAGGTCCCTTCTTTCCTTAAACGAAGCTCCCTGCAGCGCCCAGGAAGCTGGCCACGTGTACTGGTCGGAACCACAGGTCGTAAAGTGTTGTGATGTGTGTATGTATGTGTGTGTGTGTGCAAAGAGCACAGGGCAATTAAGTAGTTGGAGGTCGATATCTTCTTTGTGGTTGTTGCATATATATATATATATATATATATATATATATATATATATATATATATATATATATATATATATATAT
>JAYMFT010052646.1:0-15190 GCA_038088735.1 Panulirus argus
TGTGTGTGTGTGTGTGTGTGTGTGTGTGTGTGTGTGTGTGTGTGTGTGTGCGTGTGCGTGGAAAGAGAGAACGTTATCTCGGAAAGCAAAAATGGGTATGTTTGAAGGAAAAGTAGTTCCATCAATATAATATGGTTCCGAGACATGGGCTATAGATAGGGTTGTACGGAGGGGTGTGGATGTTTTGGAAATGAAATGTTTAAGGACAACATGTAGTGTAAGATAGTTAGACCGAGTAAGTAATGTAAGAGTAAGAGATGTATTGTAATAAAATGTGTGTGGATGAGAGCAGAAGGTGTGTTAAAAGGGTTTAGACGTATTGGACGAATGAGTGAGGAAAGGTTGACAAAAGAGGGTATATGTGTCAGAGGTGAAGGGAACAAGGAGAAGCGGGAGACCAGATTGGAGGTGGATGGATGGAGTGAAAGAGATTTTTGGCGGTGGGGGCCTGAACATGCAGGAGCGTGAAAGGCGTGCACGGAATAGAGTGAAATGGAACGATGTAGTATACTGGGGTCAATGTGCCGTCAATGAACTGAACCAGGGCATTTGAAACGTCTGGGGCTTGGATGTGGATGGGGAGCTGTGGTTTTGGTGCATTACACATGACAACTATACACTGAGTGTGAGCGACTGTAACCTTTTTTCGTCTGTTTCTTGGCGCTACCTCACTGATGCAAGGGGTAGCGATGCTGTTACCTCTGGGGCGTGTTGGCGTCAGGAATGGATGGAGGCGAGCAAGTTACCCATAGTTCTGGCTGGTACAGTTAGCGTTGCGAACGCTGATCTCCATGTATAGTGAAGCTCTGCTCGTGTGGATTCGAATCATCTCGAGCGTGAGGGGTGGAGGGAGGGGAGGTAAAGACGGAGGGGAAAGAGAGCCGGTAGTGTTTGATATATTATGATTACACAATGCTGTCATTTCCATAAACAAATGATAACTGCAATTTGTAAAGAGGGAACAAACAGAGAACGATGTTAGTGAGCGCGTATTATACTCTTCTAAACTTAGCTAAGATTTGTAGTACGAACGCATCAATTAATAATTATTGTTCTCATTCTGTCCTCATTTTTCCTTCCAATCAAAATTGGTGGTTAGGATAAAAACGGTCAGGATCAAATTTCAGCTGGTCAATATTGATAACGATCAGAAAGCCTACCAAAAGTGTAACCTGTGAACATATGCAGTACTTTGTCGTGGTGTAATAGGCTCAATGCTTGCTGATTGAGTGACTGATCAATAAAATCCTTGGGGAGCTTATTGCTTGCGTGTTTAGTGCAAGCAAATAAGAGAGGGCCGGTTAAAGTAGTATTTGGGACAGCATAGATTCCATATTAATGAGAGGTCTAGCCATAATCTTTAAACCAGCACTGCATGTGACACAATTACATCTAAACATGGCAGTAATTTTACGGTGATTTGGCAAGTGAGAATAATATCCTCCTTAAGGCCACTTGGTAAGCAGGTCGAGGCTACAGTGTTGTCGTTAAACTAAAAGAAATGATAATTAAATCTGCCGCATTTTATGTATAGTAATAGTAATGTACTAATGTAGGATGCCATAAAGCAGCTCCTACAGGTTATCAAAACAGCAGTGTTTAGGGACGTGGCAAGTCTATGGTATCGGGAATGCCTGTATTCTTCATATGCTAAAATATCACAATAATGAATCTTTGCCAAGCAAATTCTGTCTTGGTTATTGATAATGGCCAAAGTTATATGATATTAATCGCATGAGGTAATTCTACTTTGGAAAAAAAAAGAAAATTTCTAAGAATAGGACTAAGTGAAAATAACGCGAGAAATCAGCCAATTACATCATCTTCTACTATTGTAAGTAGCCAATCACAAACAAACCGAGGTGTTGTCATACCTTCACTGTTCGAGGTGGAACACTGCTTCTCTCCTGCTCACCATGGCAACACAAGCAAGACAAGATAAGCTAATAAAGCGCAATTAAATCATTGCCCGTCGCGGGACTGGTCTCTTCATTCGGGTCAACGCCCAGCGACTCGGCATCTCCCCTTCCACAGTGGTAAAGTGGATCAGAAGGAACGAGGAAACTGGTGATCTAACAGACCTTGGTAAGTTGAACACAGTTTGAATGTAATCATCACTGTATATAGTGCTATAATTCTGGTAAGCAGCAAAGCCACTATCTCCTGTCTTTCGTTATGAGTTATAGGGAGACGAGGCCATACTACGCGCAATGCAGGACAACCCCTCCAGCAACGCAGTCAGGATTCGCGAGGACCTGCAGCTGCCAGTATCGGCGGAGACTATCCGGCGGCGCTTACACAGGTTGGGGGTGGGCGGTCACCTCAGGGTTCCTGCTGTGAAGGAGCGCCTCACCGACCAACACCGCGCTGGCCGCCTGGCATTTGTAAACCAGTGTGTCGCAGAGGATGCGGATTTTTGGTCCCATGTGCTCTTCACGTATGAGAAGACTTTTACTCGCAACAACCATGGCAAAATACACTCGTGGAGACTCAATAATCCTAGGTAAGCATGGATATAACTCACATAATACTAAAATGCATGAGCACATACAAACTTCATACTAAAAGTGGTATGTGTATTTGTTTTACTTTCTTTAACAATCTTAAGGATGAGCCTGGTCTGTTTCAGCATTAAGAGTAAACGTGAACTAACGATGGAAGAGGATGGTGACTATGGCTGCTTTTCATTCATCTGATCTTTTATTTTCGTTCATGCCATTCTGCAGGTGTGAAACGGCAGTATGTATGAATATTAAGAGAAGTATATGTTCAAAGCCCTTTTTTTAGCATATTGATTCAAGTCCGGTTAATCTAAAAGAAAACTTATATTCAAAGTTAACTAACTGTAGCCACTTAATAAAACCCTGAAACAAACACTGCTGTGAAACAAGATGTGCAACTATTACATCACATCTATTTCTGTGCAGATACGAGCATAAGAACACCTACGAGGAGGTGCGGAGTGGCCACGTCATAGTGAACGTAGGGGGATGGATCTCCGTGCATGGTATGGGAGACCTAACTAGAATTGAGGACAGGTTTATTGCTGCAAAATATATTAATATTTTGCAGGATTTTTTTCCTCTTCACTCCAAGAACGGGACTTCCCATTCCCCGCCGGTCTCCCCCCCCCCTCCTCCTCTTTCTTCACGTCCGCTACTCTATCCACACGGGACGGGCTGTTCAGCAATGGTTTGCTGACAGAGAGGACCTGCAGTTGCTCGAGTGGCCAGGCAACGGGTACGGTATGAACCTTACTGAAAACAACTGAGCAAATATCGTAAATTGCCGGGAGCCAGAGAGGGAGTGGACACCAGACGCACTTTTGGCGCACACTTAGTCATCAGTGGGAACTGTTCAGGATCCAGCCTCACCTCTTCCGCAACCTTGTCTCCTCTATGCCAGACTAAGGGCTGAGCTTGAGAAAGAGGGTGACTGGATCCGCTATTAAGGAATCAAATGGGGAAGAACATACTAAGTTGTCTGAGTATCCTACTGAACTTGCCTCTATTGAAATTTTTTAAATCTTACAGATGTTTCAGTGAAAGATATAATTAACACTAAGAACAAGCGAGTTAGATAACCAATCTGTCATATTTTAGCAAGTGTAACATAATCGTTTGTCTTAATCATTACGTAGAAGCAAAACAAATTATCTCTGATGCCTCACTGAGTGGACTGCCGGGGGCAGTGGCCGGTGCCATTACTACAAAACAACGGAGATGTAAAGAAAACTAATTTCACGGGTGCCACGACACCTCTGTAGGAGTTTCATTTTAGTATTACTGCCCTTGGCCTACTCCTTCCTGCATCATTTCTTTTTCTTCCTAATATCAACATTTCATGACCAAAGATAAATTACCGTAATATTTTCTTGTGGTAATGGCATTAAAGCACTAAAGATGCTATTATATAAGGAATTAGTAAAACTATTGTTTCTACTCTAAACACCAGCTGGTTGTCAGTGGAGGGTTCGTCGAACAATGTGAATAGTTAAGCTGGCAACTGTTTTAAAACTATGCCTATTTAAACTCTATTGCAGGTGGGAATAATGTCGGTTGTCGTGTGACGCCTCTTATGGCTCCCACCCATCACCACCAATACTCCCACATTCTTCCCTTCCCTTATGGCCTATATTGTCTTGAGACATAGAGCAAGAGATCGTGTGTCCTCTATACACCCCACTTCCCTCAACTGCTCAGAGTGCACTGTTCGAGCTTGAGCTGCAAATATTTGAGCGTGAATATTTCAGTCCTCACGCTGCACTACAGTTACTAATGAAACGGGTTTAGCCCACATTTCATTGCTTATCAGTGGTAAGGACAAAAAAAAATATATAGCTATGAAGGAAAAATTATCAAAATTGCTGAGCAAATACTGTTGGTAGATTTGAAAGATCGACCACTCTGGCCTTTCCTCATCAGAAAATTTAGTTTTTTAACTTGTTTGCTGGTAGTTAAGCAAACTTTTTATGTGCTGTTAACTTTACTTTTAATTCACCTTAACTCTATCAAGAATAAACCTTAATTCCTATAGTTAACCTTGAATATAGAGACCCTGTAATTTGATGCAACAAAATAACATAATTATGGCTGTGCGATGATGCACTTGCCTCGGGCAGGACAAATACAGTATGATGAATTAGAAGTCAACAGAGCAACTGACTAAGCTTTCCGCACTGTCTCCGAGGCGTAGGGTAGAACCCAATAAAGGAGTTGAATCGTTATAACAAAGTGAAGTAGTTTTAAAATGTTACGGTAAACCTCACTCCGAGGTGAGTCAGTACTTCAAATATCTATTCTTAACTAATACCAGCAAGGTAATTATGAATCGGTCGTAACCGCTCTGTTATCAATATGTCTAACACAATTTCACGGAGCAATTGAGGATTTAACGAAAACGATTAACAAATGACTTTCTTGGACACTCAGACCGATTGGAAAATCAGTAAACATAAAGATAGGGATGTTATTTGATATAAGTAGTTGAGAGTTAATCACCGTACAGGAAAGGATGTGGTTCTAACGGCAAATGTGGCTTACTTTTCTTCAAGCTCTGATATTTTAGGAAATGCAGATTACAGAATATTACTTGTAGTTCCCTTAAAAAAAAAATTGCTTTTCATAAGGATAATCAGCTGGTTTCATGGCTGCTATTTATTTAAAAGGAACACCTGAGTGGTCCAGTGTTAAAGTGCGAACGAGCACACCGCTACAGTGAGAGAGAGACCCGGGCGGTCAACCATATCCTTTAATCTACTGATCCCTAATGATGAGCTTGTAATTGCCAGAAGGGGAAGCTCATTAAAGGTAAGAGGCACTGCAAAAGATGTTGGACAAATGCAGAGGGTGCAACAGGGATATGACAACTACTGGAGTGCCGTGTTGGTGAGGTTGTTGCAGTGACGGTGGTCACCAAGTAAACAGGCGCATATTACCTCGTCATTATGGATGATGAAGGTGAAAAGGATTTAAATTACGAGGATTATGTACACTGCAAACAAGTTTCTCACTAGTTAAAGTCATCCTGTTGTAAAAAAGAGCAACCCCCTATCATTATCACCCTCCGAATAGGTAGCAGTATTCTTAAAGTTTCCAAATGCAGAGAAAAACATACACGAACATGGAAAGAGAGAGAGAGAGAGAGAGGGAGACGCAGTTGGAGGAGGAGTTTGATGTCGAAGTGGCAAAGTATTTATACCCTGTAGATAACAAAAAATTAGGTGTAATACTGTAGTTAACACTTGTCACAATTCAGTATTCTTTTTTTCTTTCTCTCGTAATTAGTACTTACACCCTTCGTTTAGCACTATGTTGCAGACATGATGTAATCGTAATCAGGAATCGTAATCACTGGAACAGATTCCATGTTTTTGAGGAATCGTAATCGTAATCGATGCCACTGCAAAAGTAATCCTAACCATTATTACATTATGATTACTTGCCAGCTGTGAAGCTCAAGTTTATGCTCTCCACAGAAAATAGTTAATTTGGGGGAAACTGAGAAATGGAATAGGCGTATGCTAAGATTGAGAGTGTGAATTAACTATGAAGATTATATATAAAGTGCCCAAGAAAAGTCTATAATCCAAGTGCTATGCTGTTAGCAGAGAACGGGACAACTAAAGAGAACTGATTGTCTTCAGTTGGGCCCGGCAGCTAGCCAACGAGATATCGTAGGTTTGAAAATATAGCGTTTTTTACGTCGTTACATTGTTAAGCCTAATATTCATAGTCACATCTCAGCCAAAGAAACATCTGCTTGGTCCTCTTTTTATTTCCGATAATATCATGTGTAATCGTAATTAACTACGAACTTTTGTAATCCTAATCAACTACAAACTTTTGGAAGCGTAATCGTAATCAATTCCAACGCTTTGCGGGTGGAATCGTAATCGTCATCGCAGTCTTCCTAGGTAATCGTAATCGATTCCATGGTAGACGGAATCGTAACATGGTTGCTACGTTGTGTAATATCACCTCTGCCTCTGCCAACCCCCTGACCCCTCTGCCCCTCCCTTACCCCCCTCCTACCCCCCTCGCCTCCCTCTCCCTTGTGAACGATTCGGATCCACGAGTCGACTCCTCTCGGGGTTCACAACTACCAGAATGTTAGGATTGACAACACTAACTGTATCGGCCAGGACTGTGGGCAACTGTACATGTGTATATGTATATGTATGTATATATGTGTATGTTGATATGTATATGTATGTATATATGTGTATGTTGATATGTATATGTATGTATATATGTATATGTTGATATGTATATGTATGTATACATGTATATGTTGATATGTATGTATTGTGCATATATGTGCATGTATATATATATTTGTGTATATGAGTGGATGGGTCTTTCTTCGTCTGTTTCCTGACGCTACCTCGCTGGCACGGGAAACGACGATCAAGCATGATAATAGTATAATAACAATAAAAACAATAATAACGAAAGGATGGCACGCGTAGGGTGGGTAGAGAGTTAGTGGTTCCAAATGAAGATGTGTTTACACGAAGGGTGTATGATATCACTATGGTTGGTTAATATGTTTATGGATAGGGAGAGGAGAGAGGTAAATACGAGAGTTTTGCAGAATAATGGGTGCTTGGCTACAGGATGCCAAGGTACGGTTGTCTGTGAGATGCGTCAGGGGCAATTTGAAGATGACGCTGTTCCGGTGAGAGACTCGAATGAGAAACTGCAGAAGCTGGTGTCAAGTTAGGGAAAGTGTGTGAAAAGAGGAAGGTGACAGTACCCCTCTGGGGAAGACAAGTGAGATCTTATCTCCACCACTCGAGGAATATCAGGTGCACTTTCCTTTATACGATCCTTGAATTTCAGCTCTTATCCATTAACTACTAATCCATCAACATTCGTATACATTTCCCTCCGTATGACATTTCCATCTCCTAAAATACCTGATCTCCCAGCGAAGCTGCTCCTTCCTCTTTCCTTATGTGGTGCCTTTACGTTTTTGCCTTTTGGCTGTCTTCTTTGCCTTTCTTTCGTCCTTCCTTTGTTCCGAGTCTCGCCTTGTTTTTAAGTTTCGTAGCTTGCCTGAATGCCTCCTGGCTAGATGTGTGTGTGTGTGTGTGTGTGTGTGTGTGTGTGTGTGTTCATTTGTTCTATAAACATTTATTGCCACAAAAGTTGCAGGTAATAGACAGACATGGAAAATCATCAAGAATTGATAGGATGAAGTGGTAAAAAATGATCTTTGCGCTTTCTCTCTCTTGAATGGACTGCTTATTCTCACCTCGTATAAAGAACGGTCCTTTCTTTGTTCCACTTTCTCTCAGTCTTCCCAAGATCCCTCTCACTTATCGTGAATCCCTCATATTCCCACTTCATCCTTTTCTCTTTACTCTGCTGGTTTTCCTGAGCAAGTGATGTCAAGTGAGGAGGGTAAGGTGAGAAACACGGTACTACGCTCTCTTTATGGCTTTGGACCCAGAACCATTGATGGCGTTTTGGGAGATTGTCCATACATGAGAGGACGTGGCCTCAGCGCCCAAGGTAGTCTGCCTGGGATTGGATGGGGCGATTGCAGTCGACCCGTCGGAGTGAGGATGAGGTTGTCGAGAGGAGGGTTCTCAAGGCTATTACCACTTCTCGTCTCCTACGCTAGATAGGTTAGGGTTCTCTGCAGAATGACACACTTTAGGGAGAATTATTGTTAATAAGATGCTTAATAACGCTGTCGTGGTTCAGAATTATTAATGACTGGCTTGCCGTCTTACTAGCGTCCTTGATGTAGCAATTAGACATGATTAGTGCTCTTGACAATAATCTTGGTATCATTCGTATTCATCCCCAAATTAAACTTTTTTTTCCATTTTTCTTTAACTAGATTTAAATCTAAGAAACGGAGGCGTCTAATGTTATATTCCTTTTAATCTAACCTACTCATTGTAGCCTCTTCTAATCTTGTTTTGCTGTGAGAATATGTATTGCAAGAGAAGATGGCAGAGCCAGTAAGCCTTATTAAGGTTAACAAAGACAGTCCTAACATTCTTAAGGGACGAGCCTACTTACCCGCCTTGCCAACCAAGAGGCCCGTCTGTCTGTGGTCTACTGTCGCAACGCAGGAAGACAAACATTCGCACAGAAACATAGAAATCAGAGGCTCCATCTATCACCTTCCCGCTCTGGCAGGATCATCGCTCATCGCGAACCTTCCGAGGAATTCCGCTTCGGTATTCCATCTGCGGCTCACCTTCCGCCGCGGGAAGGAATAAGCCATGTCGGCCGGTGACAAATTGTGGGCATTTGGGTAAATATTGATTCTGATGAGAGAGCGAGAGAGAGAGAGAGAGAGTTGTTATCCCACACAAGACAAATGATTCGTATAGCTATACTTAATGTAGAGATTCCAACACAGACATTGAAATACAATGGATGTTGAGGTGACTACGATCAAAGAGTAACTGAGGGACTTATATGTGTATTCAAAGTGAGGATATCAAATGAGTTAATCTGAAGATGAAAGATCAGGTTTAGATTTTGCACCTGGCGTTAATTTGTAAACTGAACGATATCATATTCGAAAAAGGTTCGGTGTGGATCTGAAACACTTTTCCGAGGTAACTTCATATTTTCAGAGATGTGAATAAGAAGCCACTAGACATTATCTACTTACAGACACAATGACAATAATGGTAATGATGATGATAACGACAATGATAATAATAATAATAATAACAATAATAATAATGATAATAATGACAATGATAACGATAATAATAATGATAATAATAATGATAATAATAATAATGATAATGATCATAATAGTAATACTTTTTCTTAAAATTTGCTCGCCATTTCTCGCGTTAGCAAATTGGCGCCAGCGCACATGAAACAATGTCTTCAATTTTTCACACCTATTCTCAAGCTGTCATGTATGATACACCGAAAGCACAGCCTCCTATCCCCAGCTAGCCCCCAAAAGACCATTACATGTCAACCCCCTGCCTGTCTCCAATGCCAAGTTCAGCTCACTGACAGCACGTCGCTATAATATAGATGGTAATGATTATGGGTAGATAGATAGACATGTTGATGAGTCTATAATCAAATGAATAATTGATAAAATACTTAAAAAGTAATAATGATATAAAATGCAATCTTTGAGCATAAAGTCTGTGGCTCTTAATTATAAAATCATCTTTTACGTGCTTTGCCAAGCGAACCTTTCAAGCTTTCAATGAATTCTAGAGTTCTTTCAGGTAAAGCCAACAGAATACGGCTACAAATGAATTATTAGAAACAAACTTTAAAGCAGAGTTCTCAAATGTCCGAATTTCCAAGAGTTATTCTAATTTCTAGCACCGAAACTTACCTAATCCTTATATGTTCTTATTTCATAATTTTCCATTTGGCTAACGTTGAGAAGCGGCGCAGGCAATGTTCTCACTGAGAAGGGGGGAAGTATAGTTTTATTCGCTCTGACTAGCTAGCACGATACTGTCAATTCCATTTGCCACTGAACGTTGCAACAGTGGAGGCTCAACTCCAGGTTAAAAGTAATTCTAGATTACACGTGGTGCAAGATGTCCAATTTCCTTTTGAGTAACTCAGTGTTGTGTAAAAGACCCGTGGGTGGGATAAAGAACTGCAAATATCAGTAGTCATAAAAGAAATTTCAATTTCATTTTTATTTTCAAAATAAAATATTGACGTTATATCATGGCTATTCTTATTTTCTCGAACAAAATTCTTATAGAATGGAGTCCACGTTCTGATCTTTCATTTCTTAGACTTGAGAAAGCTGCAATACACATTGTGTTCTTTTCTTCGAATGCCTGTACTAGTCAGTGTATATCTGAATGGGTTCAACCATTAGGCACAGATCATTTTGCTATTTGAAGAACGGTTTCCAAATTATCAGTCAGTTTCGAAACTAAATTTAAGACCCAGCCTCCTTGTTAGGAATATCTCCTTATACTTTTACTGCCTATTAGTTTAAAAGGATTTGTTTCATTTCTCACCAATATTACGTTTAACGTCAATGAACTTTCTAAGATTCTATGAAGCTTTTCATCCACGTGTGCGATTATAGAAACTGATATTGTCACATTTCAGTCAGTCCAAATCCAGGCTGAAAATTTATAACAAGATGTGAAGGATTCTCCTTACTAAACTGGTGGTAAATCTCTCTGTGTAAGGTAGTCGGCAAGCAGTGTGGCCTACTCTCTGAACACGACATGGCCATCATGGCAGTTGATCAGAGACGCAAACTTAAGAAGTGTAGTGCCAAATGGATGTATTGTCGGAATTGCTGAAACGAAGCGTTGTATGGCTGAGAAGGATACCCCGGTTGGGTTGGCATATGGGAGTGTGTCGATGCCGTTATGATGTATGAAGCAGCCGTCAGGGATGCCAGACGACCTCCTGACCAACAGGCAAAGAATGGATCCCATAGAGGGAAACTTACATCACAGTAGCATCGCAATCGACCAATGTCGTAACAAATTCGATTTAATAGATTCCTTCTACTTACTGGATTCATTAGTAATGTCTCTACTCCATTACACTGGCTTCAGGACTTCCTGTCTCTGTATTCGTAATGCAAGGAAAATATTCGCATATATTAAGCTTGCGAAGCTTGATATCTTGCAGTATATAATGTTTAGGAAAAGAGTTTCATAGGGCGGACACAGTAGAGGAGATCCTATTTTACTTAAACCCTAAGAGCAAAGACGGAATGCGGCATATTTCGTACAAGAAGAAATTCTGTAACATGGAGGTAAGGGAATCCGGCCCATGACCACAAATATCAAGTTAGGCCTTAATGGTGAAATAAAAGTCAAGTATAACTTCCCTTCTACGCTTGCAGTTTAATAAGACTCGCTGATAATTTCAGTTGGGCTAATAGCATTATCCTTAATTAAGCAGTGCAATAACCGGGTCATAGTTAATGTGGATATAGCCCAAGAACACAAAAATTGATAAATATACATTGAGAATATGATATGTGGTTGTTAAATAGCGGGATGTAAGTGAGGTTTATGGTGATGATAAGACAGCGAGACATTGTGCCTGGCTAACGAATGACCCACCGAGGTCGAGATGGATGAGTGTTTGGTTGGGAGGACTGGAAGGGAATCACAAGGGGCCAGAGGAACCCCGGTAAAATCATGGATCTTGGATAAGCAAAGTTATGGCCAAGGGTGCGGGTATGATTATATTATCGGTGGTAAAACGGGCGGGATGTGGAATGGGATGATTTGCAGGGGGAGTGTTGGGGGAGCGATTGGCATGGGAGTATTGACTGGGGTGAACAGCAGGGCAACAATTCAGACTGGGGAACACTGGTAGGAAAATTTTGAGTTGAGCGACTGGTAGGGGTGGGCAGAGTGGAGCGACTAGCAGAGGAAAGTGAGTGAGGTGGAGCGACTGGCAAGGGGAGTCGAGAGAGGAGAGAAGAGCAGGGGAGAGCTGAAGTGGTACAACAATCAGGGATGAGTCCTAAAAGGAGTTCAGAAATTTCAGTGAGTTGAGACTGTACACAAGGAATTAGAATGGGTAGATCAGGGATAAGGGACGATAAGCGATATCAGCGACAATAACACAGTATAACATCTCTAACGCTACTCGTATGTAGCTAAAACCCTAGGGATAACGGCCATCAAGATGTTATGACTGAATGTTCATCACGTATGTTCCACTGGTATAGCTTAGTAATGCCCCAATTCTGTGGAAGGGATATTCAGTTTCTGACTTGATATAATACTGTCCTGGGTAAAAAGTGAAAACTTATTTTCCTAACAGAAGGATTAGTCTCCTAAACGAGCCGAACACAAATTGGATGGTGAATAAGGAGAGTTAAGGTTGGGTCGCCTACACCACATCTAGTAGTTCTCGAGCAGTTTGAGAAATGGAAGGAGATGCAATACAGAGGAGAGGAAGGAGAAGAGAGTGTAGCGTGTATATAACCACTAGACCGTTGTGTGGAAGTTTGTAGTTGTAGCTAAAGATTTGCAGGGGTGGCGAACGAGAGATGTTAACAAAACTCTCGCTCGTCAATGTGACTACAACTCTGTGAAGAGGATGGGAGGAGAGTACATCAAGAATCTTGTTGGAACAGGTAGCTACAAATCCCTCGGAAAGGCGAAGGAAAGGCTGTGATAGGAGAGTTCCCTTTTTGTGTATGTCTCTGTCTATTAGTCAATCTCTACTTCTACAATCAATATTTCATTCCTAATTCCATGGGCTGGATTAGGTACGCACAGCCTCCGAAAGTCACTCGTACACATTCCTCCCCATCCCAGGCCCAGAACGGTGAAGTGAGATGTAACAGGGTATAGCAAGTCGACCTCAGGGAACTAGGCTGGTGTTCTTGCCATCTATGTTAGTCTGAGGGTAGGGTTTGGGCTGGAGACTCCCGCTCTGGAAATATGCAACATTAGAATGTGCTCTTCTTTGTGCATGTAGCTAATATTCGAATCCAAAGGAAAGGGACTTCACTCCGGGAAACGGATACAGAATACTGATGTGAATTGAATGTATTCAGTTGTCTGTTACAGCAATATATGAGCGATATAAAACTACTTATGGAGCTCACATACATATATTAACTCAATCAATATAGTAATTACATTTCATTCCGTCTTTTTATCCATTTGTGAAAGGATGGACTATGTTATAGCATTCTACACTGTACGTGTGTTAGAGCGTTAACCAGTGAAAACATAAAAAAAAGCAAAATGAAAGGATATTAAATAAAACTGATCACCGTAGATTGATCAGGGTGATATATTTTACATAGTTACTCCCACTTGTTTCTAAATAATAATTTTTGTTTATCAAAAGGTGTTTACTCAGCCTGGACGTGATGTAGATGTTTCTATGCTTGTTTTATGTTTACCTCATTTCTGAAGATGGCGAGAGGAGAGGACACGACCTTCGCGAGTGAAGAATGCAGATGATTATGTATTCATAAATGAGATCTGTCCTAACTTGCGGTTTACACGTAATTAAAAGCTGTACAAAACTCATCCGTTTAAATAATCAGCTCTGCCTTTTTCCCAGTCTATTAGAAGATGGTTTGCCAAGAGTGGCCTCGTTTAATCAGTGATGAGGGCACGAATTAAAACTGGACGGTCATAAAATGACAGTTCAAAACATTTTTTATGTTGGGACCGAAAAGAGCGAGTGGTCCGTATCTGAATTAGAACTGCTATACATTTTTCTGTCTCCCTCACAGCGATTTAAATCAGAGATGAAAGAGACGTTGTGGCTCTATCTGACTACTGTTTCTCTAATGAAGGCGTACAGAGAGGATTGAAATTAGCAAGAATATACAAAAAGAAACATAAAATACCGACTAAAAACAGCTGACTGAGGTGTTTTGCATATGCAAAACTTTAGAAAAAACTCCGACTGTTTTCCTTGGACGATCACATAAGTTGTTAAGGAGTCTTATGTAAGGATGAACACTGTGGGTGTCTGTGTATAGCTAAACTAGTGAAAAGAAAAGGAGCAGGTGACTGATATGGAACAGCTGGGTTTGGGTAAGCGGAAGGTGAATACGAATGTAGAGAACGAAGAACAGCGTGGATGATGATGTTGGGGGAAAGGAGAATGACCAGTGAGGGGACGGGGGATGATGGACGTGGCTGGGGTGAGGGAAGGATGGTTGGTGTGAGAAGGAGGTGGGTTCAGTGGAGGCTCCTTAGCGCGAGGGTGAAAGAAGACTGGCGGGGATGGAGTCAGGTAAGCCCATCCATCAGTGGGACAGGGAAGAATGGCGGGGATGGGGTGAAAATAGGATTTCCAGCGGTGCCCTGCCTCTGAGGGACCTATGCCACCCAGTGGTACAGAGTGTCACCACTGGTACAAAACATAACCATTGGAGCAAGCTCTATCCAGTGGCACAAAGTGTAACCAGTGGTGAAAAGTGATTCTTCAGTACGATGTGTTGACCGTAGTACAAAGTGTATCCGGTGATACAAAGTGTTCCCGGAGGCATAAAGTGTACCCAGTGGTAAAAAGAATACGACAACCAGTGGTAATTAGATTACTTATACACACATTAGTCGTCAGTTGTGGTGAAATAGAAGCAATTAGCTGCATTGTTTTAGAATAATCAGTTGAGCGACTGAGTGACACATCAGAGTGTTTAATCATATTTCTTCCTGAAATTGGTATTCACTCTCTATTGTCCAAGCGACGTCGCGTCGCGTCAGGAACGCATGGCTCGTTAGGCTCCTCCATCCTCTTCCCCTGTTAGAAAGACACTATACAAGGGGGGGAGGTTCCAGTTAATGCGTCAGCCCTTTTTAGTTCCAACTACTACAATGAAAACACTGAGCAGTTATTGTTCAGCTGCCCAGCACTCTCCCTACGTAGACAGGGAGACGGACAGACACAAACAAAACACCCACACACACACGCACATCACTATACTTTATGAACTGTGGTCCAACCCAGTGGACTTGACCGGCATTTTGAGAGCTGCAAAGGCACAATAGAGTTAAAACCCCTCGTCCTTTGTCTCATACTGTCCAACACAGAAATAACAACTATAGTTTTTTGTTAGTTGTATATGTAAACAAGGTTAAGAGACGGGGCAATGCGAGTGTAAAACTTTCTCGCCACAACACATATATAGTAACCACACACACACACACACACACACATATATATATATATATATATATATATATATATATATATATATATATATA
>JAYMFT010052657.1:0-15189 GCA_038088735.1 Panulirus argus
TATATATATGCGCCAAACGGAGATTATAATCGATAAATAACTAAAATTTACATAGCGAATGATTGCTAACTGCAGCTGCATATGATGAAAGCCAGAAGGCACGAATTTATGACACAGCCTTAACGATCCGCTTGGTCGTCAGCTGCTCGTCAAGTCCTTACGTCACAAACGACTTTTGGTTATAAATCTGAATATCGCAAAACTCTTCGCCGGTGAGTTATTGTTTATAGATTTATTTTACAGTATTGCCGGAAAGTAGTATGAGCTCCATGTTAGTGACGCAGCATTTCAAGGCGTGTCACCGGTGCTGGTGAGAAGTTAAAGAGCTCATAGCGTCGTAGAGCCCGTAGCGTTTTGGAGCTCGAAGCGTTCTAGAGCCCATAGCGTCGTAGAGCCCATAGCGTTGTAGAGCCCGTAGCGTTGTAGACCTCGTAAAGTCGTAGAGCCCAAAGCATCGTAGAGCCCGTAGCGTTGTAGAGCTCAAAGCGTCGTAGAGCCAGCAACGTAGTAGAGCTTGTAGCGTTGTAGAGCTCGAAGCGTAGTAGAGCTCAAAGCGTTGTAGAGCTCAAAGCGTTGTAGAGCCCGTACATACGTACGTACGTATACGCCCACTCTCCAGAGGCTATACCTCCACAGGGCGGTGTGCGGGCGAGAAGCTAATGTAAACTGTATTACAAACACGAATGATACTAAAAAATAATAATAATAATTTCATTACAAGTTTTTTACAAGTTTAACAAGAGTGGTGGGCAAGAAACAACAGCCGTGGGCCGTCACCACTATATCAAGTGGGTTGTACTCACTGTACAACCCGACACACCCACACCCCCGTCACCAACACTCGCACTCGATATGGTTCAGGCGGTCGCCACCAAGACTTCCCTCGAGCGTCAGCGTTTATCCTGTAACGGTCGTTTAGATGCCCCCCGCGGGTCGCCGGTACTTCCCCAAAAGAAACGAAAGTCGGTTTAAACGCACAACGAACTGATCCGTAGACTTTATTATGGCAGGACGCCTCCAGGTACTGGACAGTCACCGGACGATACACGAAGGTTAACGTTGTCTGTTTTCGCTGTGCTGGGCAAACGACGTCTTCAGTAGCGCGCGCGTGTCGGAGAAACCTTTGCTGCTATACGATGGCTTAAGCGTTGACTTGATTTTACTACGACTATATTCGACAACTTGTAAAATCAAATCTGATCTTTGAATTGTTAACATTTGATGAAAAAAATGACTATCGGTTATTGAGAAGACATAATGAACGCTTATAAAGTTTAAAACTTTAATGTTTACACTCTCAGCTCCTCACAGACAAAAAGGAAAATAAAAATACTTTTTTTGGTTTACGTTTTGAAACTAAATTGGTGGTTTTGGGTGATAAAGCATGTTCTATTTTGTTCAATGTTGAGTTGTACAGCAGGATTCACACGGGTCGAGTAGCCTGGTCGTGAGACGCAGTCTGGACTGTGGTGGAACAAGCGACTGACTTCTCAAGATATTCAGAGAGGCGGGGAAAGGAAGGAAGGAAGGGAGCTTCTTGGATGGCTAATGGTAGGCGGGCTGAGCGAGTCCTGCTCGCTCCATTGCTCCTGACTTTCCATACCAGACACGTGGGGACCAAGTTATCGTGGCGAGAATTTGGGTATGGTTGACTTTATACGGTTGAATATGACGGGAGGATGGAGCTTCGTCGGTAGATTAGAGGAGTTACCCTTCTTACAGCTGGTAGTTACCCTTCTACTGTAAACAGTAACATCAGCACCCGGAGTCAACGCTGGCGGCTTCTGCTCGAGCCATAACAACAGCAGCAGCCAAAGGCTGTTTATATAAACCCGTCTGTTAACAGGATGGGCTCAAACAGTAACGCCGACGTCCGCAGCCTGAAAACAAAAACAAAAAAAGTCCAGAGTTTTAAGATCGACGCCCCACGACCAGGGTCGACGATTGGTGTCCATGTTGCATTTATGACCGTTGCCCGTGACCCCAGCCAGACCAGCGGGAGGCGGGCGCCTCAGTGGGATGCTCCAGTGCAGCGTCCAGCAGTAGGTTACTACCATGGCTGTGTGTGTTGGGGTGGGGTGGCGAGCGTGACCACGGCATGTCGCCAGGACCCAGCACCAAGCGCTCGCCCGTGTAAGGGAGCGTCACCAACCAGCCAGCCATACTGGCGACCTCGACTGCTGAGAGCCACCCGCTGCAAAGGACGTTCCCAGGGATGATGTTCACTTGCTTCCAGGACCTTTCCCTCCACTAGGGCTATACCAAAGCCCCTCTCTAAGGGAGGATGCCAGCCAGGGTTTTACAAGGGCTTTTCCCTCCTGAGTAATGGGGAGGGAGGGGGGTTTGCCAGAGACCTTGGCGTCTAAGTACTGCTTCTGACGAGAGGAGGTTTCCATGTCTATGCGCCGCTGGAGCCGCTCGCAGGTTTCCGGTCATATGTGTGTGTCTCTGCTGGTCTAACGTCAACTCTAAAACCCAAACTTTCGCACTTCGGTTTGAATTCTAAACTCTAATTTTTCCCCTTGCGTAACACTTTATTACCCACGATTAATATTCAAGATCTTCCCCTTTAAGGGAACAATTAAAGAGTGCACACTCCTGAATCATTATTATTCTGATAGTTCCGAACTTGCTAAATGGTGAGAGGAGAACTCGAGTACATGGTATTTAGTTATCTTGAAGAACTATCTCGCACACACAAACACTCACACTCCCAAGCTCAAACTGTAAGTACGTGCGTACGTACGTAGGAGAACAAGACTGTAAGAAGCAACTGGAGATCTCTAGTTGTATAGTTGGGTTAGTCAATACCTCAAGAAGCGGCTAGAGGAGAGTAGGTACTATGGCATTGTTGTGGTCATCTACGTTTGAGTGGTGACTCGCGGAACACACTCACTCACTCACTCACTCACACACACTCACACGAACCTGCCTGCTTAGAATCTCCCGGAAAACGAAAACAAAAGCTTAAAAATTCTACACACACACACACACACACACGCATACACACTTCTACTTGAGAGGGAGAGGCGGCGGGGGAGGTCGGGCCTGGAGACTGCAGCAAACTGACAGCTCATTTCACCCGCCACCGCACGGCGACACTCGCTCATGAAGAACACACACCCGCGAGGAACGCTCGCCCACACCACCAGGCTGTGCCCACACACGCACACACACGCACACACGGAGACACCGTCGCGGTCGTAAACAACAACTGGAAGAGTCGCCATAAACGACGCGCGGGTCTATAAAAGATTCATTTGCAACATAGAGAGATAGATAGGGAAGGAGTTGGCTGCTGCCGACGTCCATGGGGGATTCCTTGCAGTCCGGCACGCACATTTTTGCCTGGGCACAAGAAGCGCAGGGGGTCGTCGTCGTCTCCGCTGGATGGACTCGGGGCGCACAGCAACATGATGTTGCAATCTTCAACACGAAAAGGACTTAGAGAATTTAATTCCTCGAAATGTGAATATTTGGTCAGTTGTTCCAAAATGAGAGATGGTGTTTTGCCGTGAGATTACCATGAAAATCAATGTTCACAACACCTCCCTAATTACGAAATGATTAATATTACGTATTTCTCTCTTTTTTTTTTTAAATCTTTCGATTTCCTACAGTGGTCCGAATTCCATTTTATCGAGGACGTTCTTCATGCGCGATGCTGCTGCTGCCCTACGTAGTATCCGTCGTGAGAAACCTGACTATCCAACCTGAACCGTCTTGGTTGACGCTGTAGCCCGGGATTTCCTCCTCCTCAGCGCGCGGACTCTCCCATGGCTCAGCCAGCCAACAGCCCTCGGGACCTCCACCGCCTCCTCCGTCGTGTTGACCCCCCGTCACGTTGCCATGTGCTGGGTCGCCTGGAGGAGGAGGCGGCGGCGGCGGCGGGTGGTGGGTTGTGGTGGTGATGGTGGTGGTGGTGGTGGGGGTGTGGGCGAGGCCCGGGGGCGTCGGTGATGACGCGGGATTGCTCTAAGGCCATCAGTGGGTACCCGTCCTCTGTTTGTGGCCTCGGAAGGTGGCCTGGATCTTGGTGGCGGCCTTGTTCAGGTCAGGGTCCGACAGGTCAATGTCCAGGGCCTCGCCATCCTGAAGGGGAGAGAGAGAGAGAGAGAAGATGATTCAGTTAGGGTTCTGAAAAGGTGAGACTAATCTGGACTGTTATTTCTGATGCCGTTCAAGTTAATTCTGAGGTAAGCTGAGGGTAACGTTTTGTTATACAGACGATTTATGAAGCAAACCGAGATTATTCATTATCTATTCAGACCAGGACACCTGCAAGAGACTTCTATATCTTTAAGGCTGCTCTCCGAGCAGGAGTAGGGTTTTCTACCTCCTCCAGCACTCTTAGATTATCCTTTTTCTTTTCTTTGTCCCGTCCCTCTTATCTTTCTAGGCTTCGATGACGACTTCAGTTTGTGACTGAAACTCTTCTTATGAATATCTATCTTTTTTTCATACTTGTTTGCGATTTCCCATATTATCGAGGTAGCCCCAGGAACGCGGAAAAAAAAAAAAAAAAAAAAAAAAAAAGGCCTCGTTCACTCTCGTCCATTCTTTAGCTTTCATGTGTAATGCACCGAAACACAGCTCCCTATCCACAACCAGTCCCCACACACCTCTCCGTGGTTTCCCCCAATCGCTTCCTATGCCCTGTTACAGCACACTGACAGCACGTCGTCCCCTGTATACCACACAGCTCCAATTCACTCTATCCTATGCACGCAACGAACCTTCCTGCATATTCAGGCCCAGATCCTTCAAAGCTTCTTTCACTCCATCATTCCATCTCCTTCTTGGTTTCCCCCTTCTCCTTGTTCCCTACTCTTCTGACAAGTATACCCTCTTAGTTATCCTCCCGCTATGTCCAAACTACTTCAGCACACCCTCTTCAGCTCTCTCGCTCTTACTACCACACCTCTCTCTTACCCTATCATTTATCATTCGATCAACCCTCCTCACGCCACATATTGTTCTCAAACAATTCATTTCAAACACATCCACCCGTTTCCTTACATTTTTTCCTATGGTTCATCCCTCGCTTCCATACACTACCGACGAATCTACTATACCACCACATATTCTCATCTTTGCCTTTAAAGACAGTGACCTTTTTTTTTCACACATTCATCACTGCGCCCAGGATTCTTGCCCCCACTCAACCACTCTATGGCTCACTTTAGCCCCTATGGTTTCATTCGCTGCCATATCCACTCACAGGTATCTAAAACTCTCCAATTCCTGCAAGTTCTCTCTATTCAAGCTCACATTGCAAATAACATGTCCCTCTCCACTGCCATGCCTAGTAACACTGCTTTTTCGTTTCACACAAACTCCCAAATTCAGACGCCAGCTTCTGCAGTTTCTTACTCGAATATGCCACCAGCGCCGTGTCATCAGCAAACATATCTATGACTCGCCTCCGAGTTTCCCTACCCCTAACAGACTGCATACCTGCTCCTCTCTCCAAGACCATTACATCAACTTCCCTCACTAACGCGTCCATAAACATATCAAACAGCCATGGTGAGATCACACATCCCTGGAGAAAACTTACCCTCATCTAGAACAACTCGCCCTCCTCTCCTCCTATACGCACGCACGCCTTACTCTCTTGATAAAAACACTTCACTGCTTCTAACAACTCTCCTCCCACACCATACATTCGCAACACCTCTAACAGAGCATCTCTATCGAGCCTATCTTACGCTTTCTCCGGATCCTTTAACGCCATATATAGGTCCATGTGTTTCCTTAGTATTTTTCGCAAACACCTTACCATTCCTGAAGCCACACGTTCCTCCCAGATCCGATGCTCTGTGCATTTCCAACACCCTCAGCCACAACTCTTCCATACAACTTGCTACCTACACTCGACAAACTTATACCTCAGTAATTTGAATATTCACTTTTGTCCACCTTCCCTTTATATAATGGCACTATACAGGTACCGCTCCATAAGCTATACATACAATGGAAATCCTAACTAACCAATCAGCAACACGATCAACCCCTTCCTTAAAAAATTCAACTGCTATCCCATCCACTCCAGCCGCTCTGCCGCACTTCATCTTACGCAACGCTTTCAGTACTCTTCTCGTTTCACCAAACCATAACAAACGCTAGAAAAACAGAAAGTTATGGATTACAAAACAGTATTCAGAGAGGATAAGGATGATAATGCTGAAATAAACACACACAAAGCCTACTCATACATCTTTATTTTCACTCAGTTCTCACCTGTAGATTGTAATATGTGTTTAAAGTTCACTTTATTACTATTGTTATTAATATACTTCTTATCATACAGCCTCAGGAAGCCTTTAATGGAGCTCCTGCAGTTTCGAGGCTGCATCTTTATAAGAGGCAGCGAAGTGATGGAATCCTTCGGGGTGAAAAGTTCTTTGACCAAACTGTACTCCTTTCGTCACTTGAAAATACAACAGCCACGCCGAAGGGGATTTTGTTAGTGTAACCTCAAGCAGCCGGAGTCTGGTAACACCCTCCAGATGATTGAGTTTGCAAACAACGACGCTTAGCTTCTTATATGAAAATTAGCAGCAAAACAACAAAGGCAGAATGGACGGATGAAGTTTGTGTGCAATTACTCCATTTATACGAAGGATTGCCCAGTCTTTGTATGGAGCACTGCCCTAACATCTGGGGTGGTTCTAGCTTTGCATTCTTGTTTGACAGCTTTGAGTCGAAAGTGGTCTGACTTGTCATTTCGCCAACGCTAATTTCAAAACTTGACCCCCTTGCCCTACGCCGCAATGTTGGTTCACTTTCTCTCTTCTGTGGGTATTACTTTCGTTATTGCTCCCGAGAGCTGGCTGCTTGTGTGTCAAAAAGCCTCGCACACCAATCAACACCATCATTACCCCTTATCTTGAGGAATTCAGCTGCAAAATTCCACCCACTTGCACAGCTTTACTACATGTCATTTCAAACACACCTTTAACTGCAAAGTGTCTTTCAACCACCCTATTTGCAAAGACTCTCTCACTCCATGTACCACTTTCAGCCAAGATGAATAACTGTCCCTTCCTGACATCTAATTGTATTAACAGTCCCTCAAGATATTTCTTTTTTTCTTTTCACAATATATCACAACGTCGCAATGTGCTCTCTTCATTCTCTCTCCTTGTTGTTCTCCCCACATTATGTATCTCCTTCCAACACATGTTCATCGACAATCCCTCACCATCTATTTATTTGCCTTCTTGATCTGCTTTCGTATCTTTTCTTGGCCTCTCGCTGCTTTCTTTTTTTACTGTTCCCGGTCACACACGCGCCTTCTAAACAGATTGCTGAAACTAACTATACAACCCCTTCCATTTTTTTCGTTTCATGAACTATGAAACCTTAATCTACCGCTCACTAACTTTCTCCCAGCCCACACTCCACCTTCTATATGCCACACACTTGAGCATTCCTTCCCTATGCATCAACCCATTATATTCAACTCTTGCAGTTTCACAAACTCTCATCCTGGGCCATTTTTAGCCCAATCTCTCTCTAATATCCCTGCAGACAAGCCACTTTCACAAACTTGCTCACTTTCACCATTTCTTTCACATGCATGAAATTTCCTCTTTTCCTAAACCCACCACCAACTTTCACAATGACCCTAGTCAAAAACTCGACCAAAAACTGAGAGTACGTTCACATCCAACAAACTCTCCCTTGCACTCTTGTCAATGAACACATAATCCAATGATGCCCACTGATCCCACTAACCCACGCACCTTCGCATACTTTTGAAGCCATCCCCTCTTAAGCCATGGACTTTATAACATTATTCCTTTTACAGCACACAACCCGACAAGCCTTTTCTCATTTTCATTTACACCAGGGACCCCCAATACCCTCTTTCCTTGATTATATCTTCATTTGCCACAATCACCCTCTCGGTGCATTCAGATCCCCTTTGCATCTAAGATTCGATCTCTTGCATCAAAATCTGTCGAAGCTCATACTCAACTCCTCCCAAGATGCATCCCTTTCTTCATATCTCCTACAGACGGGTGCATAATCACCAACAATCCCCCTCCTCTCAACGTCAACTTTCATTCTAACTTACATTAGTCTTCAACACTCCTCTTAACACTCCTGGCACAGTTCAACAGTTAATTCTTCATCAGAGGTTTCCACCCCTTATCTTTCGATCTTATCCTCTCACTAATTCCGGACTTGAGGGTTAGGTGAAAGGCTGGGCCAACGTCATTCAGAAGGGTCGCAACTGACGTGCTCAAGAGTCGTACAGTCGTGCTCAAGGGTCGTGACGTCGTGCTCAAGGGTCGTGACGTCGTGCTCAGGGGTCGTGACGTCGTGCTCGAGGGTCGCAACTGACGTGCTCAAGAGTCGTGACGTCGTGCTCAAGGGTCGTGACGTCGTGCTCAAGGGTCGTAAAGCCGTGTTCAGTGGTCGCACAGTCGTGCTCAAGAGTATAAAAACGGCAGGACCGTGAACGAACTCTGGTTATCTGCACGATTTGTTTATACCGAATGGACGAAAACCACTGGAGTGGACGAGAGAAGCGTTCAACTTGATTATTAGCAATAAAGTGGAAAAAAAAGGGGGAAGACATAAAAGCATTACTGGTAAACAGGTAATGTAACATGTTAGGGGTCATTAACCATAAGTTGAAAGCGTCAGTACGCCATTAGTCTTTAGGATTCATATCGTATCAGGTAACACAAATGCTTAGAATTACTGGTAATTAATGACACGCTTGCCCTGGGAAGACACACTGCTTTAACCAAAAACGATGATTAGCTGGGCTTTAGGCCTTTAGACTACCACGGTTATTAACCCTGTCGATGTTAAGTTATCAACCATCACCCGAAAAAAAAAAATTAACACCTTCTTCAAGAGTCAGAGATGACTTCATGCAACATCGTCGTACTATGTATATGGCCCATGACAACTTGGTGTGGTGGCTGGGAATAAAAGCCAAAAAAAAATCTCCCTCGACTGTTGACTGGAAGGAAAAGTTCTGGGAAGTGAAGATTTTCAGGGGGGTTGTGTTGGAGAGCTCTCGGGAGCGTGGGAGAGGAGGAGGAGGAAGCTGGAGAAAGAGAAGTTAAGAAAGGAAGATCAGAGGTAACAGGTCCCAGGATTCAACCCAGGGGCCTCACTCGCTACCGCTGGCCTCAGTGTGCGTTGGGGGAAAATATCAGACGAGGAGCGTTTGTTATTGTCGGATTCACGAGCTACCGTCACACTCGGTCAACACGCAACATAGGTGACGGGCGTATCCTCCTGCTGGGGTATGTTGTCCTGGATGCAGTGCTGGATAGAAAAGGCGCCTACTGGCGCGTTCACGGGTAACAAACATACACGGACGCACTATTCCTGTTCCTTCCCCATCTCTTTTCCTCAATAAGACTCTCATCTTCTTCAAGTACAACGAACGTTGATCGCCAAGAGCAAGGGTTTCCACACTGGGTTCCGCAGAAAACGACGGTTCCTTGAGGGCTTGTTGGATGGTTCTGCGATCTTCGATCTATTTAATTTTTTTAATTAGTGACTGACATTACTGAAAGAAGTCTAGAATGAGGGTCTGTGAGATGCATTTGCAACGCATATTTTTCACTGTGAATGATGAGACATCCAAGATTTAGATCTAGAGAGAGAGTTGTCAAATTGATTTGACTTGTGCTGCCTCCAAGCAGACACGGCAAGAAAAAAGGGTGTCTCTTGTAAACACAGCTGATGGTCTGTCACACACTGTTCGCTCTCGTTGGTCAAGGGAGGTTATTAAGTGCTTCTAAATTTCATTATTTTAGTTCAAGAGAATCTTATGACGATGATAATGTTATTAAACACAGTTCAAGTGCGTCTTCTATTTTACTCCACGAAGTAAACAAACACGATGAAGTATGTGTCAGGTTTTCGTAATGTTTTCCGTACTGGGTAACGACTATACTGGAACAACTTGGACAAAGTTCCAGTAATTCACTTCCTATAACAAAATAAAAAAGGTTCGCGGTTGTAAAAAGTTTGAAAACCACTAAGATGACAGGATATTTCTAGAAGTATGAAACGAGACAGGAAAAGATCTGAAGGAAATGCTTTCTATACTCTTAAGTAATGGAAAATGGAACAAGCTAAGCGAAGAGAGGTTACGAAATTGGCCCCCATCAAATACAATCTTCCTTACGTACAGACACGTGATCATAATGATGATTACATCCGGTACGCAGAAGATATTACAGATACAACTTTAGTCTCACGTATGAAATAGTTCCCCGGAAAGGAATACGTTTTCTCTGAGCACATCTGACTGGTGGACTGTGGTAACTGCCGGGCGAGGGACGCCCCATCGATGGGTTAACTTAATATCTTTTTCGTGACTTTACAGTGACCCTTCCAAGGCTGCTACTGATGCCTATTTTAAAGAGCACCCGAAAGTCTTAGTTAAAGACAAATAGCACCGGAAATAAGGTAAAGTTACCTGATAACAGTTCTTAAAAGAACCGGGTGCGTTTTAGGAATGTACAGTCTGGGGTCACGTACGTGCAGGATTTGTGATTTCAAAATTATTTTTCCCTTTTCTTATAGAAGAAAATAAAGCTGCATGAGCAATTTTGCGGCACCTATTGGCCAAACTTGAGTCAAGAGAGTTCCACTCATAAATTACGAATTCCTGGATTGCCTTAAGTATTCCCACTCATTACAGAATCTCGCGAACCCTTGGATTCCAGTAACATGCAAAATTTCTGGTGCAAAATAAATGACTACAGAACAAATGTGCTACCGCACGGGCTGCTCACTGCCCACAAGTCATATTTTTTTTGCAAGATGGTCAGCTTTTTCAGTGGGTTCAATGGCGATACTAAATATTAAGTAGTTCAACGCTTCTTTCGTTGGATTGTGTGTGCTAGTGTGGGATCTTTATTTTCACGACATAAAGTGTGTTGGTATTTCTTAAGTGACTTCTACCCTGGAAAAGGCTGCAGAATGATGAGCCATGGCTACGAGTGATATCAACCGTTCCTTTTAAAGGTCCCGCAACAAGTGCCACACGACATCTTTTGTCTTGTCGTTATTGCAATCTAGTCTTCCTTCCCTTTATTTTGTTTACACGTCGTCCTGGGCATATCTCACGCAAAGTTGACTCATCTATGATGTGAAATTTTTGGGGCGAGACCTTGCAATAACACCCAGAGAGTCTGTGCCACCAACCCCTCTCTCGTGTTATATATATATATATATATATATATATATATATATATATATATATATATATATATATATATATATCATACTTAATCTTAACACTGATGGTTTTGGTAGAGAGTGGAAAGACTTGTGAGGCAGGAGGTCAGTAGCCATAAATCACTGATGAAGTTTGGACTGGGAGGAGAAGACTGCATTTCCCACCTGAGATGTCTTGGGTGGATGGAAATACTCCTGGGGGCTCCAGGTGTGCCATGGGCAATTTCTGAGACACAGGGAATGATAAAGTTGGTGGAGGATGCATGCAAGACACAACCAGTGATGGTTGGGTTCGATCTAGGGGTCGTCCAACCAGGAGGCTGGTACTCGGGCAGGTCAGGGAAAGTGAGACGAGGAGGGAATTCGGTGGCGGGGGGTCTTCATCAGAGAGAGAGAGAGAGAGAGAGAGAGAGAGAAGGACTGCAGTCAGGAGAAAAATGAAAAGACATCAAATGAGGCGTGAGAATGGAGCAGCCCTGCCGATACCAGAGAGACAGGTCAGGAACGTTCACTGATGGACGTGGTCAAACTGAAGGTAACATATATAGATGCAGATGGACTAGGTAGTAGATAGTGAAGACTAGGAAGTCGAGGATCTAATTGGGGCAAATGCACGTGATACTGTTGGAAGCGTGGAGACAGAAGGTACTTAAAGAGATCAAATCTGACCCGTTCTGTCCTGTGGGATGCAGGATAGCAAGGAAGGATCGCAAATGAGGAGGAGGATTGGCTCAGATGTAGAGTAAAGACTAGTGGATGCATGGAATGAACTGAATTACGAGATGGTGCATGTGCTCAGCATGCAGCCAGCTAAAACGTCGTGGTAACGTTTGGAAAAGTTCAACACTTTGGGGTCCCACGAGTTTAGAACTCCCTCCCCTCTCGGTGCAAATAGGTAGTTACGCACAGACACGACTGAGGTAATTGGTTAATGCAGACACGATACATATATCTAGGAAGATGCATCACAGTAGAGAATGTTCAGTAGATGGGGCCCCTACCAGTGTAAAACTCTCTCCCCGTATAGTACGTATAGATAATTACAAATAATCTATTACACACACACTTTGACATACACAAACACAGACACGCATAAGCACACATTTATACAATATTCAAAGGCACATCAACTAACACGTACACATACAAACACATTCCCGACATACACACACAATGACGCACGCACATTTATACACATACAGGCGCATACAAAAAACACACACACACAAGAAAAAACATTTATACACACACAGCTCCACACACACACACACGGAAACACGCTGACTAATACTGGCAAAAAGCCTGGTAATGGAGGACATAAAAAACGCATGATTATCGACGCGCCATCAGCTGTGGACCAGTGATGAAGCGTTTACTCCCGCTACATTCGACAGTGTTGCCATCACGGCGGAGCTGAGGTCCAAAAGCGGCGGGTCTGTCCCTCCGCCCCTCCCCACCGGGAGAGAGAGAGAGAGAGAGAGAGAGAGAGAGAGAGAGAGAAAGAGAGAGAGAGAGAGAGAGAGGGACGAGAGACCTTGCGATCATGCTGAGAACCACTGGACCCCTGCTTCAGAACCTCTGCTTCGAGACGGATTTGTTCCGGAAAATAAAAATGAAAAAAAAGTTCCCGCTTCAGGATCGTTGCTCCGACGCTGTTTTGTTCGGGAAACATTGAGTCCTGCTTCAGAATTGTTGATACGAGACTTGATTTGTTCGGGATACATCAGCTCCTGCTTCAGAACTCTTGCCACAAAACGATTTTGCTCGGGAAACATCGTCTACTGCTTCAGAATCATTGCCGTGCGATGATCTTGTTCAGGAAACATCAGCTCCTGCTTCTGAACCCTTCAATCAGAGAACAATTGCGCCTCGGCAGTTCTTGCTTCGGAACCTCTGTCCTGAGACGGCTTCATTCGGGGAGGCAACTGCAACTGGTTACCGGCAATTCCTGCGTCAGAGCGTTTGCCCCGAGACAGCTTCGTTCGGGAAGTCATTCCGACTTGATTTAGGCCGACTAACTAAGGAGGAAATTTCCCCCCCTAGTCCCCTTCCTGAAGACCCACACAAGGTAATTAATCCTCGTACGTCAATCAAACCGCGTGATTAGAGTGAGGGGGAGGGGGAGGAGGGAGGGAAATTGAACGTTCGGTTATAATTACTAAGATTTATCAACAGGAATTCAAACCGCCAGCTGGACAGTCCTAACCAGACGGGAGATAATTAGATTCCGGGAATGACGGCGGTTTCTTCTTCCTGCAGGAGGCGACGTGTGTGTCTCTGGGGACCACTTGTTGGCCGGGTGGGGCACTTATCGGGGCCTCGATCGCACGCATTCCATAGTCTGGCTGACAGGCAGGAATTTTGTCTCACAAGGACTCCAGAAATGACACTTAATTTCCACTCCTGTCGGGGGAGGAACTATCCCAAGCATTTGACTGTAATGGACTGACTTGTAAGGCCTGGAGACTGTTGATGGAAGGTCTGTGGTGGTGGTGGTGGTGGGCAGGGCTGCGGTGGGTGGGTCGTGATGGGTCGTGGTGGGTCGTAAAGCGGCTGGTCTTCGACCTACATGCTGGAGAGAACAGTTGGTCAAGGGACAAGACAAAACCCGAAGTTCCTCAATGTATCCGGTACCGGAGGGCATCCGGAAGGCGATGGGAAGACACTGAAGAAGAGGGTAGTCAGGAATGGCGTGAGGAGGGAGATACGTTTATGGCGCCACACCTCTGAAGTGACGGGATGGGTCAAGGGAACATATGGTGGACACACACACACACACTAGCAGGAACCAGAGCAGCTGCCTTTTTTTTATCTGTCAAGAACCAGAGGATCTAAGTTCAGCAGGCCTTTTTCTTCCAAAGTGAGTAAGGAAGGAGGAAATTACAAAGGGGAACCCCTGAGTGAATCATGTCTCGAATATAACAATTCTCTGCGGCAGAATGAGTGAGGAAGATAACAGCGAGGGTGAGAAGACCAGAAATTTCAAATCCCTAGATGAGAAACGTTGCTTTGTTCTGTAAATAAAGAAATCTACATCACTGTTTATCTTAATGTTCATCAAGAAGAAAATGCGAGTTCCTGACATTGTGAATAAAGAATTTTATACAAGATAGGCTACAGAGGAGCTTAACTGTAAATGAGACAGAAAATACAAGTGTTTGTTCCCTAAAGGCAGCACTGTCATTTCATGTGGAAGCAAGCCAGATTCACTTGTGATTAAATTCTCTTGTGAGCTGATAAACTAACTACCTTTTATCATCAGACAATTGGGGAAACAAATCAGGACTTGTGTCAGTACAGGAACCGGTCAAATATGGGGACTTGTACGCCAAAGCAAAGAAATATAGACCAACCAGTCAAACCAAGCTCGGCGGCATAGCCTATTACCACGCACATACACACACACACACACACACACACAGCTGAGCTACACGAGACATTATGATTCTGATTTAAGCAGAAATGGACACTCACGAGGAAAAGAGTATCATGACGAAACATTAACATGAGTTGGGAAATGGTGTTCAGGATCCACGGCGTTGTTGTGAAAGGCTCTGTGCAATGTACAAGGAAGGAGGAGTAAGAACTTAGGAACCTGTTAGCCTCGAACAAGGGCAAGGGGTAACAGAACGTGTGGCTTATTAAAAGATGTCTAAATCCGGGAAGGCTTAGAGACGTCCAGTGACGAAGAAACAGGGAACATCACCAACCAGCCAGCCAGCGTTCGAAAGGTATGAAACATAAAGAAACAAGTACAGCAGGAAAAAAAAAAATAAAAAGAACAAAGAAATATGAGAAAATGTGGACAAGGCAGAAGAGAAATTGTTAGTTAAAGATCAACTTAAAAACGTTAAGGTATTCAGAAGGGAGGCTTTTGTTCATCCTACCCTAAAGACTGGTCGATAAAATGGGTATATATATATATATATATATATATATATATATATATATATATATATATAT
>JAYMFT010052668.1:0-11620 GCA_038088735.1 Panulirus argus
AAAAAAGACATATATATATATATATATATATATATATATATATATATATATATATATATATATATATATAACCCAGCCTCCCCAAAGGGGGAAGGAGGGAACCAGACCTGATAACGTTTCCAGGAGCAACGCGTCTGAGAAAGCGAGTCTGGACACATGGCGGTGGTGATTTGGCCTTGAGCCATTATTTCTGGATTTCACGGCTGCATCACAAAAATCCATCCACCTGCACGTTGCAAGGCGCCGATGCAAACCCACCCACCCACCCACCCACCCACCGGTCTCAAGAACATCATCCATCCATCCTGGAGAGAGACAATGAGCCGGCGGCAAGAAAAGGAGCGTTACACCATTACACTATCATAATGGAGCGCTCTTAAGGTCTTTTCGCCCTGAAAGGAAAAACGCTCTCGGGGAAAGAATTCGGGCTTCTGAGAACCGAACACGCCCGGTGTACCAAGCACTGACACTGCGCGAAATTTTCACACGAGGGGGTTTCACGGACGTGTGTGTACCAACTGACTGTTGCATTGCTATCTCTCGTATCTCCCCTAGTGATGTGATCACGACGCGAAAGTGCACTTGGGAACCAATTGTGTTTCATTTCCCCGTGGTACGAAGGAAATGACGACCTTGGTTGAAAAAGAATTTAAAACGTCCACGCCGCATCAACACTTGAGTTACGAGGGAGAAAGAAATAGGTCATTACGTGGCTCCGTTCGCTGTCAACTGCGTGCGGACGAAGAAGATCGGGAGACTCAACGCTTAACTTTACAGCGCAACTTTTATCGGTGTGGCTGTTGCTCGGTATATCTTATGATCTATTTAGTTCCCGCGAATGAAAAAAAAAAATTATTTCCCGACATAAGCTGTGTGCAAGGATTATATATATATATATATATATATATATATATATATATATATATATATATATATATATATATATATATACCTTCTGAAATTTAATTTTACCTTCACGTGTTCCATTGATATTTCTTGAAACGGAAATGTGCCGTGTACTAACAGAGAGTAACTGAGCTTTTACAGTGTTTCACTGGTAGAAATAAGGTTATCAAACTGCTGCAGTACGACTGATAACCCATGGTTGCCCTTGGTGGTTTTCAAGTGCAAGGGTTACTGGTCAAGAAAACATCCCTTTCACTGAGTCCCGAGTGTGTTCAGGAACACACACACACACACACACACACACACACACTCTCTCTCTCTCTCTCTCTATGTATTTAAACTGTCATTCTCCAACACACACACACACACAACGTGTAAAGCTCCATCCCCATATGCAAGAAGTGATTATCTATAACAGAAAAGAACATAGTTGTGAGAGGTCCTTAAGTCTTTCGACTCCCCAGTGTCTAGTTATTACCGATATCTTCATTACACAGTCGTAGCATTCCTTTTTATAGGTGCTCCAGCGATGCAGCTCAAAGCCTGCGCTCCAGGCAGGAGCAGGGGAATAGTGGACTCCTTTAAAACGAGAAGCTCCTGGACGAGAGACGAACTACTTTCTTCACTTCACTGACTGCCTGGACGCAGTCTCGCCGAAGGATGCTGGGTCAGGTAACACCCATCTCCGGTTATGATAAAGGAAGAGAAGGAGTAATAATTACGGAAAAGCAAAAAAAAAAAAGAAAAAAAAAGGCTTTCGTAATTAATGGCTGCTCAGCCCGTCCATGAAGTAACAGCTGCCTGCATTCCTGACAGCCTGCCCCTGCCAACAGGGGCAAATACTCATGACCTTTTCCCCCTCGAGTCATACCCAAGCCTAGCCACCGCCTCTTCCATCGTTCCTTCTATAACATCTTTCTTCGTGCGCACTCCCTCGTCTCTCCAAGGGCTCCCCTCCCCCTCCAGTCATCTGTCATTTCATTTACATTCCAGTTGCCTCTGAACTATATATATATATATATATATATATATATATATATATATATATATATATATAACAATCTGCTTTATCCACAGCTCACACAGAAGGAAATAAGAAATCTAATGTGTTTCTGTGGGGTTTAACGTTCTGTCGATTACTGATATTCTAATCTGTGTATCTAAGATGGGAAGGCATTCAGCTTTTCACCATTACGAATCTTAGTAATGATACTTGTTATGCAATGGTGACAGACACAGACGTAAAGAAGTATATCTTTTGCCATCTTGTCTGTAGAAAGCAGTAGCAATGAATGAACATTAATAGACAGGAACCTCAAAAGATGTTTAGTAATCTAAATCATTTTCGTGCCCCAAAATTATGTTACAATATTAGTAACCCAGACTCGATCACTAAACATTAGTTATACACGTACCTTTGTGACTATCCTCGGTTGAACACAAGCTGAAGGGTCACAACTTGAACCACAACCGAAAACTTGTATTAATCTCGATAATGACTAGAATGTCTAATCATGTTTTCGTTGAATTAAGTCCTGACTCAGTCATCTACGACGAATGTATTGCAAATCTTAGGAAAGCAAAGCGAAGCGTCTAATTTCTTTGCAGGTACTATACACTTATGGGAAACAAGAATGTAAAATACTGTCATCTGCAAGTCCCACTTTTTGTCCTACTTGGAAGAGTAATGAATTACCAGATCAAAATCTGACTCCACGTTTCTCAGACGGATAAATCTTACACTGGAGCGCCTTTTGATAGGAAAAAGTACTTGAAACACACATGTCTAACCACCTGTTCCGCTAAGGAACCAGCGTGCGAAAGAGATAACAGCCAGATGGAGAGAACGAGCGATTCCTAGTCCGTGCAGTGAATATTAGTTTCTGAAAACATGCGAATCTCGCTCGGGATTTTTCGATTTCCTAGCCACGTTAATTGATTTGAATAATATATATATATATATATATATATATATATATATATATATTCCTTTGTCTTGGTGAACCATTGCAACAACAAAATACCAGCAGTGGAAAAGACTTCGTCAGCTCCAACACCGACACGCTTTAATTACCCGTCTCATCGCTCCTACTCTGTCGCTACCGACATCACCATTACCGGCCCGCGGAGACATGATTCAGCCAGCCCGCCCCTCTCGCCCTCGACTCCACCCCACTCCTGCTGCGGCAGGAGAGCCCAGCGGGAACCAGCGGGGGCTACCTATTTACTATTCCGCCTGTCCGCCATAAAAATCAACAGGATGGAAACCACCACCTCCTCATCCCCCCCCCCACCCCACCCCCACCGCCCTGCAGCGTGTGGTCAGCGGAGCTGCTGTGATTGACGACGGGCAAGCAACTGCTGCAGCTGCAGGGACAGCAGAAGGAGCAGCAGCAGGGACAGCAGTCCAGTGCTGTGAGGTATTTATCAACAGCAGTCCACTGGCTTGTAGTACCTCGCTACCCAGCCAGCGAGCATCATCACCATCATCACACACACACCTAAAGCGTCCGTGATGAGGCAGGTTATTGTTCTCGTCAGGAGCTCATAATACACAAGGACTTCAGCTGAATGAGAGGGACGAATGACACTCGCTCACTTCTTATGGGCAGATGGGTGTGTGTGTGTGTGTGTGTGTGTGTGTGTGTGTCTGTGTCTGTGTGTGTGTGCATCTGCGTGTGTGTATCTGCGTGGCGGACAATGTGTTTGGAATTGCACTGAGGGGATTTCGGTGGCTTGGACTGATGTCCTCATTCACGTCTTACTTGGACGTGCGTGTGTGTGTGTGTCTCTCTCTCTCTCTACGCAATATCCTGTAGTGCTAGTTTGTCTCTCTCTCTCTCTCTCTCTCTCTCTCTCTCTCTCTCTCCCTCTCTCTCGTTACACATTTCTAACTCGCCTGACACACACACACACACACACACACACACATACGAACACATTGTCATTTCATTCACCAAAGCCCCTCTAGGCTACTTCCCGCCACATGTGTACACACATTCCCTATCATTCTAACCACATCTTTCTTTTTCCTTTTTCTTTTCTTATTATAACCACTTCCACAGCCGATACGTGTTCTCCGTTCCACTTAACCACCTCAGCACCACCACCCATACACCTCCTGTGCCCACCCATGTTCTAGACCACCCTCCCACGCCAATCAATGACGCCCACCCGCCCGCTCTGAGCCACCCGCCACCCATATACCCTGAGCCCACCCATATTCTAGACTACGCTCCCTCCCCAAGAACCACTATTCATTCCGCTTCCCTGACGAACCCCTCTTCCCTACACTGGCAGAGGGTGGTATGTCTTTTTTAAAGCCAGTATGATGTTAAGGTTATGTTAGATTATCTTAACAATAAAAGCACTCTACGCTTAGCTCTCAGCTTCGAGAGTACACACACACGCACACGCACACACACACGCACACACACACACACACACAGAGTATTGTAATTAGCATTACTGACCATGAGTCAGCACGGGCCCGCCTCGGGTCGGGCCTGCATGGGGTCGAATACTGGTCGCGCCAGTCGGTCTACACCCAACCCAGGTGTTCGTTCGTCCTTCCCTAAGGGGCTGGTCAATATGTGGGTACCTGGCTAAGGCTGGTGTGTGTGTGTGTGTGTGTGTGTGTGTGTGTGTGTACACATAAACAAAGACATGGGATATATTTGCAAGGTATTTACAAGGTTAAGGAACGGGGCAACACGAGTGAAAAAAAAAAAAATCTACTTCTCGTAAGACACACAAATATATAAACCACACGCAGATTAAAACCTCAAACGATTTGGTCAATAATCCATCTATTTTCCCCCCTCTTAACGACTGCCAGATATATTGACCATAAACTGTTTGATGGGATCACATCCACGCCCTCTCTCTCTCTCTCTCTCTCTCTCTCTCTCAGCTGCCACATAGGTCACCGAGGTCACGATTTTAAGACACGCGTTATCGGAGATTAATCGCTCGTAAAAACTGGTAATCTGGACGCGAGATTAGCTATTGATCATGCAGACGACGACTGCAGCAGCAGCAGCAGCAGCAGCCAGGCCACGTACTGACTGAAAAATCTTCATCATCAGGACTCGTGATAATTGTGTGTGTCTTTCTTGCCGCGGCTGTGATAATCCCGGACGACGGGTCGAAAGAAACGGCCTCCGTCCGCCAAGGCTCCAGCGGGTATGGTACGGATTTTGCCCAGTACTTGCAACCTCACCATATCGTCGCCTCGTTTTTACATCTCCAGTCCTATCTTGTTACTTGCTTGCTTGCTTGCCTACCCGCCTGCCTCCTCTCCTGCTGTATGAGGGGTTCGTTCGGAAAGGAGATTCTGAGTACCGTAGTAGATGAGGTTAGAGAATCTATTTTTCGCTTGTATTAACTCGTGTGTGTGTGTGTGTGTGTGTGTGTGATTTTGAGTGGTGTGTGTGCCCGTGTTGCTTCGCCGTGGTCGAGCAAATGATTCGAGAAGAAAGGGAGGATGATCTTGGTGATTAGGGAGGAGGAGCTGGGGATTGGGGAGATCAGTGGGGAGGAGGGAAGAATAGACGGAAGAGATTAGGGGTGCTTATTATTGCATAGATAGTCGCGTCTCGCAAGGGGGCGAAGACATGTCCGTCTGATATGACGACATGTGTAACTCACACGGCGAAAATGGATCATGGAGAAACGCACCAAAAGACCGTTTCAGCGGCAGGGTAGTAATGCCTAGTCCAACGGAGCACCGACAGTAGTGCAGGGTGGTGCTGGGGGAGGGAACACGAAAATACGTATACGACCCATACTCCTTCTAAATGACCTCTTCACACCTCACAACCGTCTCACGTTTTCGCTCTTCACATCCGTACGTAACCTCTGGGACGAGCACTCCTTCCTTCATGCACGCGTCTGGCACAACGTATGCCTTAATATTTCTCTTTCTCCATTCGCCACAGCTTTCAGTGTGCATCCGCAAATCCTCTCCCATGCATAACTTTAATATCAACCTCAGCCTTCTGTACTGACTCCATCACCAAGTCTTTTCTCCCGAAGAGCTAACTAAGCTCATTCACGACTTTCCATTCTCCACCATTCAAACTGATCTTTTGTAGTTTACCCTGTCTCACAAAAATCAGCTTCATACATCTACTCGCATTCACGTTTTGCATCTTCCTCCTCCTCCTCCATACATCATCTCTCTATTCCTCACTATTCCATCTATCTCTTCCTCAGATCTGACTGACAAGGCATCATCATCTGCCCACCAACAAACGAGTGAGCCAAATTCCGACTCGTCTCGCCACGGTTCAGTATGAAACCACAAATCGCCCCCCCCCCACCTCGCTCTCATCTCACGAACTGTCCCATGCGTAACAATAGATGACCTTGCTCACATGACACAACCACCTTGATGCACGTTCCCACACCTGCTGCAAACGACCAACTCATAGCCACAGGCTGCTCTCACACCTGCACCACTTCCATTATACAGAGTCAAAACCTTCCCAAAGCTGCTTTTCTTACTCGCATGATCAATATGCCTTTTGTAAATCTATAAACGCTGCACACATTCCTTTTTTAATCTCTTCTGTTCATAATTACATTCATCTTTCCACAATCCATGCACGACTTACAGCAAATCTCCTTTGCAGCCTTTAACACAGCTGTCCTTAGAACTGCCTCCACAACTCCTCAATCTAACCTTGGGTCTGTTTCGGATCCTGTCAGGCGTTTCCCTTAGCTGTTAACACACAATCTACATATTCTTCTACCACTATCATTTATGCCTGGAATCATGTGGGAATCTATCAATCCCTCGCCCTCTCTGTCTCCAAACTCCAACCATCGACTCATCCTTCACACAGGACTCTCTGTAAAAAAATTCTGGGGTAATTTGAGTGTGTGTGTGTGTGTGTGTGTATGGAGAGAGAGAGAGAGAGAGAGAGAGAGAGAGAGAGAGAGTTCTAACCTGTCTTTATTACAAAGAACTCGATACAAAACTGTCATTTCATCTGTTCTACTTTATTACACCACAATTGCTTTTTTTTCCAGTTCTCTCTCTCTCTCTCTCTCTCTCTCTCTCTCTTTCCCTCTCTCTGCCATCCTTAAACCTCCTCTTTCTCCGTCGTTACGTGGCGCATTCTTTACCTCTCTCTCTCTCTCTCTCTCACACTTGAACTTTTGCAGTTACAGATCTTGCACGGGAACTCACTCCCCAGTGAAACACCTTCTCAGACAATTCCCGAGGAGTTCACGACCAAGCGCCGCCACACAGTCTCTTCCATGGCCTTCTGCGTACCTTACCACACAGGCTTGATTCCAAGTCATTTTCCACCGCATCCTTCTCGTAGGTCCCAAAATACAACATTTATTTTCCTCCTTTCAAAAAGCGTCCGTAACATCCATCTTCTTACATTCCTCATTCACTCCACTCACACACACACACACACACACACGCACATTCACTCCACTCACACACACACGTACACACACACACACACACACACACACACACGCACATTCCGTCCAGCCACCGTTATGGACTTGCAACTTCTGGCGAAGGCGGGTAAAGACACGGTGATTCTTACGGGTCCACAAAGCACCTCTGGCGAAGAATATACGTAGAGATGCGGTTCTCGAGTCCCATCCTCCGAAGGCTAGCATAAAAAAAAAAAAAAATAGGAATAGGGACGCCTACATCTCTTTAGCAAACTTGATTAACCCAGCTGCCGTAAAACTTATTTAGTCTATCGACTGCATTTAAAGGTGCGGTAAGTCTATCGATCGCATATACAGGTGCGGTAAGTCTATCGACAGCATATACAGGTGCGGTAAGTCTATCGATCGCATATACAGGTGCGGTAAGTCTATCGATCGCATATACAGGTGCGGTAAGTCTATCGACAGCATATACAAGTGCGGGAAGAGCTTCTTTTATATTTTCAAAGTTCTCCAATTTCTTTCTCTGCTAGACTCTATATGGACAAGCTTCTCTGGATAGCTTTTCTTCTTCTCGTTCTCTTCACACGCTTACTACGCCCTAGTTCTCACTGACCTACCTCCAACCGGGTGTGGCTGTCGAAGCACTACCGAATCATTATCATCATCGTGTCGTCTGCGGTAGAAATCTGGGTTAGTTTGCAAGGCCAGTAAAATCAATCGCCCGCTCGTCCACCGTTCCGTGGTGGTGTCGCCATCAGTATCAATTACAGTCAAGAGTTGGCGCGAATTTTGGACGCCCAAAACATGGCCATCACTGGCGCTTGCCCTCGGTCGGACAGCATCGCATTGTGACTGACTGCCGTAACAACAGCTCGGACAGCCGAAAGAGAGGCGATGTTCTCATCATAATTCCTCTCTGTATTGGACAGATCTTCTTCTTCCTCCGCGGCTACAGTGCAGCGCGCCGTAGCTGGCTGCTTTCAACAGCCGGCCGACAATGCAGAAACGAACGCCTGGAGATTAATCATCCAGTCAAGACGGGAGAAAAACACAGGGACAGACTGACTCCTCTCGACCAGAGCTTCTGCAGCTGCATGTGGATTCTCGACTGGTGCTGTGTGGCTAAATTATCAACTGATCCTGTGGGAGGCCTCCTTACGAGTGGTCATCGGGTGCTACCAGAATTTCGACCAGTCTAACGGGCCTGGGTTCGAGTTCTGGGCATGGCAGGTAAGTTCAGAGCCAACCCAGCTGCCATCCTCCCTTTTGGGGGTTGGTTAGCCTTGTGTGTACGTATAAGGAGAGGAGCAACACGGGTTTAAATCTCTTTCCCTGCAGCACACGTAACAGTAATAAGTAATCACTTGGTGCTATCGTGATGGTGATCTATCAGTAATCACTTGTTGCAATCGTGATGGTGATCTCAGAAAGTTAAACGGTAACAAAAGACATGTTTGTAGAGAGGACTTTAAACGTGCAGATATTTTTGCCTGAGGCTGTTTAAGCCAATGTGACATGACTATGAACAGCTCCTAACTTAAACGATGATACGCAAGGTTACATTATATAAACTACATCACATGTAGGATGGGCTGTAACAGCAGAACCATCTCGCTGTTCAGAGACGATAAGGTAAGCTTCTTTTACACATGATATACCCCAAGGAAGATTTTACGAGCACTCATGTGAATTCGATACTTCATTAGCCACCAAGATCCTCCTGCATTACATTTATCAAGCAACATTATCATTATTCATCAATTCATTGTAACATGAACGTAAGTACCCCCCTAAGAATATCAGTTCCTCTAAATCACAAGTCAAATTTGCATGGAAACCAACTGGACAGAAACTGGATGACGCTTTAAATGCGGATCAAACAGCACCTATAAAATGACACGAATCCGTATTTTAATTTACGATCCTGAATGTGAGATGCTTGTTACGGGGGCATTTGAGGATTCTGTGCAGTCTAGGGCAAGAGATCAGACGCATCGGGTTGATTCGTTTGTGATGGTGACGACGTCCCTGAAAGATTCGTTCAGCATGTTAATCCCATTTTCCCTCCCAGAACGGTTCGCTCTCATTAAGGGGGAGTTCCCCCCAACCCTCCCGTCCCATCCTTCTACGTTCGTCTGTTCCGTGACGTTGATTCGCCTCTTCCTTGACGTTGATCCAGACGGCCTTGGTGATGTACGTCTAACTGACTCGTAATTTCGATTTGTTCTTCTTCCCAATTTTACCCCAGATGTTCTTTAGCCTTGTTCCTGATTATCGATCGGTTCACTCAGTCTTCACAGACTTGACACTTGGCTTATCCTTCATCCTCCCAAGACATATATACTCTTAGCATATTCTGACTGTCATATACCATAAACATAAGCTCGTTGGACGTTAAATTCCCCCCCATCCACAACTCGCCTGTCGTCTTTCATCAACTCTTCACCTCTTCCTCTGCATCTTTTCCCTTTGTTCGACTGCATTTCGCACCCTCGACCTCATCTTCTCTCTCCTAGATTGCCTCCCTGTGCCGACCACCATCAGGAACACGGAGCACTCTCCTTACGTAACGACGGAGCAATACAAGATCCCGAAGGTCACCGGCGTAGCCTGTAGTAGATGAATGGCATCCCCTCATGCTGTTTCCTGCTGCGTCTTCAACCTATCAGTGCCCCACGGTGAGCTACCTTCGTCAGGCGTCCAGGAGCTATGCTTATGAAGCTGCCACTCTCGCTGCAGACCGCCCGCCCGGGCCACGGCGGAGAGGGACAACACACGACGAAGGGCAATGAAGCGGGTTTCATATAATGAGATGTGGATCACCGAGGCGTAGAGGAGGAGGAGGAGGAGGAGGAGGAGGAGCGACCTCCTCGTTGAGGTCGCTCCTCTAGTCTGAGGTACTGGGACCCAAGGGTTGACTAATGGCACAGAATAAAGGGGGGAGAAAGAGGAATCACTTGAGGTCATTTCGAAAACAATGAGGATTCAGTACTGGAGGCTGGAGACAGATGACCGATGGCGTATACGAGAGGGCAGAAGGCAACACTCGTTTGTAAATTACCTATTGGTACTGTATGGGGAAGAGGGTTCCCGCACTCGTGTTGACTTGTGTCTTCCCTACCTATGACGAGATTGTTAGGGAAGGGCCCTTGACAACCACTGAAGTGCCGGTTCCAAAAACCCATGATGTATGTGGCGATTCACTAAGAGCTAAAAATATATATATATATATATAATCGTGGACACGGCTCATTCGATGACGCTGAGGAGATGAGAGAGGAGGGGGACACTTTGCCGAAGCCACTCCTCACGCAACTGGCATTACTCCTAAAAGAGCCAGGCACAGCTGACTAAAGACGAAGAAGAGTGGCAAAGAAGGAACCACTATTTTTTGTGGACGTCGGCAGAAGCCTTTCCCTAGATCATGATTCACCATTAACTTATCACAACTAGAACGTCCATAGCTTAAAGCGATGTGTTTACCAAAGGAACCAGCGGTCAAACAATGACTCCAAACATTGCTCTCAAGAGCAGGCTTTGCCAGAACTCCAGCTACTTGAGGCCACACTTCGAATGAAGAGTGACCTTGGGCGAGGCTGTTTATCATCGTCAGTTGGCGAAAGGGGCTTTCAGTCTCGTTGAGGAACCTTCCCGCTTCCAGAGGGGTCAGGGATGCCTGGAACTACATAGCTGCCTGACTGTATACATCGAGTGCCTGACACGCGCACAGAGACATGATCTTCGTCACGGGTGATCTTCCCTTCGGTGCCATCGGGAGCGGCTTCCATTCGCCCAACCGAATGCGGCGTCGACAGGTTTCCAACCCGCCATTCCTGGTTGCAAGTTGGTGGTTTCGGGTGATCTTACAGACACCAGGAGCCAGAGAACCCCCCCCCCCTAAAAAAAAGTGAAAAAGAAAGATTCCTCTTGGCTTCAGTTCGTGGTTTCAAATAAAAATATAGACGGTAGTAGCCACAGAAACACCCCCCCCCACATAAAAAAGGAAAATAAAATCTATTTCTGGTGTCAGGGTTTCAACTAATCCTATGGTCACCTTGAGCCAAGAAACTCAAGGAAGGGAACAGAAAGCTTTCGTGTGGGTTGCCAAAACACACGACTAAAACCAGGACGGAAAAACACGAAACCAGGAAATCACTTTCTGTGCCCAAACTGTCTCTTCGTGCGGGACGTACTCACGCCCCGTTATAGATTTCCATGCAGCAATCGCAACCCGTCGAGCATGCAGCATATCTGACACCACCCCCCCCCCCCCCCCCCCCCCTCCCCC
>JAYMFT010052679.1:0-15188 GCA_038088735.1 Panulirus argus
ATATATATATATATATATATATTTTTTTTTTTTTTTTTTTTTTTTTGTGTACAGGATGGAAGTTCTACACATGTGAACTTCCAATTTCTGAATTTTTTTTTTTACTACAGGTAAATCTCTAGACCGAATTCCTTCGGACTAAAGCAGTGTTCGGATTTGGGAGTTTTTTCCGGATTATAGATACTGACCTTTGTAGTGGAGTTCATCGTCGTTGTTTTTGTTCATTGTTATTAGTATGCAATATATATATATATAAGTACATGCTGCACACAACACTTGAAAAGCACTTACTTTATTGCACCTACCCAAATAAGTTCTTCCTTATCTCCGATCGTAACGGATTTAACTTAGACTAAGGTAGAGTTCATTGATTGCATACATTAAGTGCTGGAATCCTAATACCTAGTTGGACGCCATCACAGAGGGCAGTACAAGGGCAAAATCCATATACATATAAAACAGAGCAATACCCGGAGCACTCTGCAATTCCAGAATTCAGACGTCAGAAACTGACGCCCCGATGCTGGTAGGAATCCTTGAATGCGCGGGCCTTTGGCGTCGGGATCGGCCACAGACCATGGGGTGTTCTGGACGGGAGATCTGTTTACCTGTATCTTGCTGTATTCTTCACTGTATTATGTCATCGTTATTCGCTGTTTCCCTTGTATCGTCGAAGTATTTCTTGATTCTCAGTTGCTCTCTCTCTCTCTCTCTCTCTCTCTCTCTCTCTCTCTCTCTCTCTCTCTCTCTCTCTCTCGTTTCGCCAGGTTAGGGGGTAGGATTCTCTACTGACGTCAGACTGGTTCTTAAGGGGTTTCCCCATGGGTTATTTTTTTTCTTTTGTTTTATATCATCATGAAATGCGAAAATCCTCGTGTTAGTCAGAGATGGACTCCTCACACAATCGTGTGCTTGTCAAGTGGCGTGACAATCTGCAGTTCTCTGACTGACTCCTGACCGCATGCAGAGCCGCTCTGACATCATCCACACCCAAGATATGCGAAGGTTGTCTCCCTCTTCGTGTTAAACCATCGCATATTATGAGCCAGTATACATACAGGGTATATTAGTCAAAAGCTGTTTATATCCATCTTTGAACTCAATCCATCGCCGTTACACAGCGTCGCATTCTTTTAGTTAGCGAAGGCATTCAGAACGGCAACAGACCACTGGGTCCTTTCGAGGCTGGTTGTGACAGTGTGGAAGGGGATCAGACACCCAGGGGTTAGTGTGGTGAGAGTAGAAAGACTTAACAGATGTTTCGAAGAGGAAAAAGCTGTGAGATTCTCATGCAAGAAACGAGGCGCAGACTTGGTGGATCCAGTACAGTCACATCTTTTCAGAAGGCTTTAAAAACGTAGCTTTTCCCCATTAAGGTCGGTATGGAGGAGCCGTCGGCAATACGGGGCTATCGCTGTCGCTATCGCCGTAAGAACTATCGCTGGCAATACCTCTTCGGGAGATTGATAACTGTGGGGACGCGATAAGGACCGACCTTGGCGGCGCACGGGAGATGCCATGCCACTTCCTTCTTCTTATCTATCGGGCGTTTTTTATTTTTCTTCTTCTTCTTGAGATAAACTGAATTAATGTAACATTCATCGGGGGAGATACCCACCCAACACGTTACTTGACGTGGTCGGGAGATCGTGGAACCAGGGACCGACTGGGTGGTGGCATGGTTGGGTTCGTCTGTAGGACGACGGAGGGAAGGGGGCCGAAACGACCAGGTGGCTGCCATAGTGAGGGGGAGACCGGACCCTGGGGAGACGAGATGTTCAGGGGCCATGAGGCTGCAACTACCAGGGGGTCCCGGAGGTGCGATGGCAAGAGGGGCCCTGGGTTCTACGACGGTTAGGGGCCCCGGAGGCTGCGACAGCCCTGGCACCCCCGGAGCGGAGGCTGCGGCGGCCTGGAGCCCCGCGGGTTGCGACGGCGGACGAGCCGGCTGAGACCGCGACGTCCAAGGCCTCCCTCGACCGCGACGGCTAAAGGGCTAAGGGTGCCGTAGACTGCCGCCGCCGCCGCCTCCCGTTACCGCCTGGGCCGAGACGAGTCCACCAGCCCCTCCAACACAAGTGTCCCAAGGACACGGACGCACGCACACACACACACACTGGCAAGAGCGTTACGCACGCCGTAGTCTTAATAAGAACACATCTCAGAAAAAGAAATGATAACTGCTGAAGGGATGTGTATCTCACCACCACCACCAGCGGTAACGATAATGACATACGTACATAACATACATTAGCCCACACCCCCTATACCCCTCACCATCCTAAATACCAGTCTCCAGTGACCTGCCGTTCACCACGAGCGAACCATTTGTGCCCCTACAATGATGGTAATCAACAAGCGTAAGTTACACGTTTTAAACGTTATCTTTCTCTCCCCCCCCCCCACAGTAAATTAGGGAGCAGCAGACATGTTAATTAGTGCTAAGCCTCACATAAATCTTACCGAGTAGAAAAAAATATGACGCCAAGTTCTAGGTTTGTGTGGGGGGGAGAGAGAGAGAGAGGCCGAGGTCTGGCGCCCTCTCCCAAGCTCACCCCGCCGCGCCGCCTGGGGGGCGTACGTCAAGGAGAGCCTCCCCCAGCCTCCCGCCCTCATAACACAGGATGTCTGGCCGGCCACTGGTGCTCCTTCTACCGCGTCAGTGGCTTCGTTACGGCGCGTAGGACTCTTTAACACCTCAGCGCCGGTCGCTTTAAAAAGTAGGGTTTGGTCAAATGGGGTCAGGTATCTTAACTTACATCCTATTGGCACGACAGGCATGGATGACTTCGTAAAATACTACCTCTGAAATCCAAGAGGTGCCATTTGCACAAGAGAGAACACCTTAAACATCCGGGGCCCAAGATTCCTCAACACCCTTGCCATCTACCGCCAGAAACAGCCTGGGATGCACGGTAGAGGAGGTCAAGAGTGCACTGGACAAGGACCTACAAAGTGTACCAGACCAGCCAGGCTGTGGGGGCTGCGGCTTCCAAGAGCTTGGTCGACCAACAACGACCCACTCCAGCAGTCTCGGGGCCCAACACGGGCCCATCCCATCACTCAAGAGATTTATTAAACGTTATGAAGAAAAACTCACGAGATCCAAAAACCAATTGTCTCAAAAAAGAGGTAGCTCCCAGACCTAACCGAAACGTTCAGGATTCTGAATTAACACGATTGCGCAATCCACGGTGATTCCCAAACGTTTAATAGGGATACAGTGACTACAAATAGCCGTATATAGGGACTGTAACTCACACCTGAGAAAAAGTCCTTCCCGTGTATTCTGAATCCTACGCATACACTCCCATACTTCCCATACAGGAATGTGCTCCTCGGACTCCGCAGGATGATGCACCTCCCTACCATCCTGTATCATCCTAGAGTCCCTGGCAGGACTCCCTTCCCTTCACCTATGATTTTCTTTCCCATTACTGTCTCCATCGTGATTGAGAAATATATATTTAGGTGTCTCTCACTGAATGAAATAGAATGTCAGCATTATGATTAACTGTCAGCAGCGTCACTAAGTGTCACCAGCGTCACTTAGTGTCAGCAGCGTCACTAAGTGTCACCAGCGTCACTTAGTGTCAGCAGCGTCACTAAGAGTCAGCAGCGTCACTTAGTGTCAGCAGCGTCACTAAGTGTCAGCAGCGTCACTTAGTGTCAGCAGCGTCACTAAGTGTCAGCAGCGTCACTTAGTGTCACCAGCGTCACTTAGTGTCACCAGCGTCACTAAGTGTCAGCAGCGTCACTAAGTGTCAGCAGCGTCACTAAGTGTGTTGTCAGCCGCCGCCTGACAGGCCCAGCCCCTCGTGCCATGATTACCTCTCCAGGTAACTTGATAAGGATGAAAGAGATCTGATAATGACGTGTTGACGTCTCTTGTTGCAGGTACGTGTTGTGGTTCAGCTGGTGACGGACTCTTACAGCTGGTGACGTGACACCCCTGCAGTGGTGACGTGACCCTACTGCTGGGGACATGACCTCCTGCAGCTGGTGACGTGACCCTACTGCAGGGGACGTGACCTCCTGCAGCTGGTGACGTGACCCTACTGCTGGGGACGTGACCTCCTGCAGCTGGTGACGTGACCCTACTGCTGGGGACGTGACCATGCTGTTGGTGGCGTGACGCTATATAGCTAGTGACGTGACCCTGCAGATGGTGACGTGATCCACAGTTTGCAACGTAACACACACCCTGTGAAGCAGTAAGTACCTCTCATTACTTTTATTTCCATTGCAGCCGGCAGAACTGTTGAATGTGAAACAATGGTAAGAGGAGGTAAGCATCACAACGACCAGTCCTCGTGTGGTTGGTCTCCACACAGAAACTATGAGAAGCAGAGGGGTAGTAGACGTGTGCCGCGCGAGTCTTGATCTTAGTAGAGCTGGGGAAACTTGCATGCAGCTCACAATAACAGTTGCCGAAATAATACCCGTAGAACAGAGAGTAGCAACAGTTTCACGGCGGACGGAAAGCGACGTTTGGAGAGAGAGCTGACAGTAGGAGCAAATATCTGAATCAAGCGGAAAAGAATAGAATGTGGACTTGATATGTGACACTAACCGCTCCAGATGTCATACTCAGATCACGACCTGATAAAATGGTAGACAAGTATGGATCATACACCATCGCAGCAAAAACAGACAGAGGTGACTTTAAGAAATTTCAGTCATGATTGTGGTTAAGATGGACGGAGGTAAACAATGAAGTGCTTGCAACACAATGGGACTCACGCGTGAGTGACGGTACACCGGAGGAGTGTGTGTAATGTTTGACTGCGGGAGTAAAGCCTTACATCCAGCACACATATACCAACGAGGGAAAAGCGGAAGAGGTCCAGATTGGAACAAGGAAAACGAAACCTCCATTTCTACAGCCAACCCAGTAAAGGGGTAGGGAACCCGTCAAATGAACCGAAAGACTTAGAGAATAAACTCAGACATCATAGAAGACCCAGGACAAAGAAGACGGATATGATACGAAAATATGCTAAGCTCATATCGAGGACTACAGGTACCATCGGCCCACTGAGAAGGGAAGAAGGCATATATGAATATGAATCAGTGGTCATTGAGTAAAAAAAGGTATCACCTCAGTGGAAGATGCAAACGGCTTTCTGCAACAGCGATCCCTAGGATGTGTTACACATGGCAGATGTCATCACCAATAGCCCAGGACTTCGAGAAGGTAGCTGAGAGCATCTTCCATAGCCAGACCCCTGGAATTCTGTGTTTCTCAAGAAATACATAACGTCTTGAGAGCACGAGCACTAAAGATCCTCTGGACGGAAATCTGGACTGTAGCATAACTGCAGAAACTTTAAAATTATCAATAAGATGTTCGAGAGAATCCTAAGATGTAGGTTGGCTGAATTCATGGCATCAAAAAGTATAAATACCCGAAGGTCTCAGGATAGGAAGATTATGCCTCTCTGTGTACTGCTTGGTCGCCACGATGATATTGTAAAAGCCCTTGATAAACATAACCAACAGCTTCACAACTAAGAGGAAAAGTGGGAAGATGGATGTTGCAACTTCTCAGCTAACAGATCACAACGCGATGTTGTAATCAGGCTAATTTTAATGCCTCCAAGGTCAAAAGCTCGGTTCCCCCCAAGGAACTGTACTTGCATCTGCACTGTTTTCATTCTCACATCTTGATACTGACGCAAGATTCGAACTGCAGTTTCATGTCTTCTTTTGCAGATGAAAATAGAATGGTTATGGAAACTTCAACAACAGAGCAAAAAATTACTGGCATACAGAAACCATGCATTTTAATGACGGTGAATTTCAGCTACTCCATCTTGCTTGAAGGAAAGAAATAATAATAATAAAAGCGCTACAGAATATCGAACGGAAGCGGACCCCAACATACTTCAGAAGAACAATGTGAACCTCCTCGGAGCAGTAAATGTCTTGATGATCCTGGCCTCAGCGAAAACAACACAGCAACAGTTGCTTCCCTTAAAAAAAAAAAAAAAAAAAAAAAAAAAAAAAAAAAAAAAAAAAAGATGGCTGGATTTTTTCTACGATCCTGAAGGCGCTAATCCTCTCCCAAATAGAAACACTGCTGTGTGTTAACGTTGCCTTCCAGTTTGGACGAAAATGCTGAATTCAAAAGCATGCTAAGGTCTTTATCGAGACCGCAGACGAGAAAGGTAGATCATTGTTTACACTTTGGTTTACGCTAGCTCAGAGGCGCACTCTCTGAAGACATGAGGTGGTATGCCATGCGGCCCACATGCCTTGGGAGATAAAAGTTGGAAGACCCAGTGCAGGAAGGTATAGGAAAGAGCAAAGGCTCAGATAGGTGGAGGTGGAGCAAGAGGGGAAAGGATCTCATCCAAGACATTACTCAAAGAGCTCGGGCAAGACAAGATGCCAAACAGAGCGGCTTTACCAGTTGGAGAGTGAGCCAGAGGTCGATCAGGTCGGAAAAGAGAGGAAAGGTCGAATTACAGAAGTTGTTGGATTTGCTTTTGTGTAAGGACCCGAAAGGTTTTCTCCAGTCGAAGAAGAAGTCAGTTCAGAACAGTTTCTGAAAGCTGCTGCCTTTCAACCTTATTTCCTGTTCTTTGCGCGGTAAACCATCGTTTTCTGTTACTCTTTATCACCATAAAACTCCATTCTCTCTTTTTTTAAACTACCTTCCAACCTCGTTTTCTCTTCCTGTGCGCACTGAACGCTCGTTTTCTGTTACTGCGTCTCAGGAGTATATATATATACACAAAATATTTTGAGTGATGGTTTAAGAGGTCACTCAACTTTTTTATCTCTCGTTATCAGGAGAGAGACTCGAGAATCTATCTCAAAAAACGAGGACGGGTCTTGTCTTGCCGATAAGGGCGCTGAGATGTGCCAACACAGGGATGCCTCAAGACTCGATTGTCACACCGAATGTATATATATATATATATATATATATATATATATATATATATATATATATTCCTCTTATATACATAGAAAATGTACATATACAGGTCACTCAGAGTTGAAGTAGTAGTAAAGGGCTTATATTTATAGCACGAGAATGTGCCTTATTGACAGAAATGATAGCCCAAAGAAATAAAGTATAATTTAAAGTGAAATTTTCAATAGCAGTGAAGAAACAGAAATTATTTTTCAAGGAAAAGCAGAAAATAAATGCTATTTGTCAGCAGAAGTAAGGTTTGATATGTGAAAAAGAAAAAGAGGGTTTGTTGCAGCAGAAGAAAGAAAGGAGACTAGATGGCAGCAGAAGAAGGGGGAATGATATGGCAGCAGAGAGAGAAAATAGTCAACGCGCACCTGAAAGAGAAAATGGGTAACGCAGCAGAAAGAGAAAATGGTCAACTCGCAGCTGAAACAGAAAATGGGTAATTTGCAGTCGAAACAGAAAATGGGTAACTCGCTGCAGAAAGAGAGAATAGTCAACACGCTGCAGAGAGAGAAAATGGGTAACTTGCAGCAGCCGAAGCAGAAAATGGGTAACTCGCAGCCGACAGAGAAAAATATGTAACTTGTGCTTGAATCATTCAGGCGCAGTTCCCGGGACCATTTGTGCACGCTGGGATATCCTCTCTTTTGCTGCGCCGCCTTCCATAGGACGGGCAGGAGTGTGAGCGTCAAAGAGAATGAATTCCGTCGCTCCTGCCGCAAGCGTTGTAAAACGAAGACGATGGCGCCGGCTGGTGGGGGAGGGGGGGGAGATATCGTCCGGCAGCAGCAGCAGTGTCACTCTCACCCCCCTCCCCCTTCACCCCCCTTCGTGCCTGATGACCTTGTGCACGGGTGTAAGTGGGGTGTGCCGGAGGGAGGGGAGGGACCAGGCTGGGTCCTGGGGTGCCACAGAGGATGCGGGCTGGGCCCTGGGGTGCCACAGAAGGAGCGGCGGCGGCGAAGGGGTGGGGGTTGGGAGTCCTGTTCCTCCCGTTGTGTTTTGTAAACCTCTACGATAACTAATGCTTGTGGTCATTACCCACCACGGGAGTTACAGACGCATCATCCTGGTGTTACATTGACACAAATTATTTCCCAGTTATCCAATTATTGTGCGAATAGATTAAAGGTTTTTTGCGTTAATGTTGGGCAGAAATAAGCGGTGATCTCACTGCCAGCGGGAGAAAGTATTTCTTTACCCTATGCTTGTTGCACACGGGCCACGCGTCTCCCTGTTTGCCGTAAACAGGTCACACAGACTGGCTACAGGTCCCCCTGTTTGCCCTACACAGGTCGGAGGCTTTCCACAGGTCCCCCTGTTTGCCCTACACAGGTCACAGACTGACCACAGGTCTCTCACGGCCCCCCTGTCGAAGAAGGGAATCACTCCCTGAAGTAACGATCTCCTCAGTGACATAGGGTGAGCGACAGCAGAGACCTCATATTCTTCGCTGTGATAAGACAAAAATCCGGTGGTTGAGCTCGGACTCCTGGGGGGAGGTAAGATGACTTCATCCCTGAGATGAGGAAGATGATAAAGCGGTCCTTCCCTTTTTAAGACTACGGATCTGTGGTGTTACCGGACTCCGCCCGACTGCAGGGGGTCACTCCGCGAGGTGGAAGAGACACCTCTTGGTAAGTCTGTACGATTGGGAGTGGAGAGTCTCTCTCTCGCCAGAGAACTTCGCGCTTCAGAAATAGTCCATCATTTACCCTGCTACTGAAGGCAGCGTAGCCTTGGAGACGCAAGAGGTTATGGAAAAAGATCAGTGATGTGGAAGATAAAAAAATCAAATATATTTATACCCGTCTGTTACCGAAAAAATTTTTTTTTATTTTTTTATTTATAGTAACCATACGCCCGTTTCTATGTATAAACGCATACATATGTATGCAAACGACTGCGTTATATACATATGCCTTAAGCGAATGTATATACTGGACGTATATACGTGTACAGCACTATTCACATCTCTCTTGGGCATAGGGGTGATTTCTGTCGCGCGAGGACGGAACGTCGGAGTTCGCGCCGCTCGCAGTCACTTGGGGTTGGTTACACGGCACACGGGAGGCGGACCATAAACATCCCTACTCATCATAAAATCCAAGTACGCTTAACTGCGTTACGCGTCGCTGAATAAGTATACGCAACGCAAAATTGCATTAGAAATATCCTCTCATAAATCTAGGATTTGTCGTATTGTCTGATATGACTTTTGTGGTCGTCGTGTTCTATATATATATATATAGTTGTTATTTTTCGCTCCACTGTTTCCTGGAAGAGCTGCTCGTCTCACCGTTATCCTTCTCAGAACACGATCCGTGTTTCCAGGAACTCTTTATCCTGGTCACGGTCAGCGGTAGTATGTCTGGGGAGGGGGTTTCCAGGGCATCTGTACTGAGCTATGATACCAGGGGACATGGGAGAGAGAGTTTGTGTACACATTCTGAGATGATCGAACTAAAGAGGCGATATATATATATATATATATATATATATATATATATATATATATATATATATATATGTGTGTGTGTGTGTGTGTGTGTGTGTCTGTGTGTGTTTGTAAGTCTCTTTTACGAAACTGCTGTTTGTGGCGTGAAGGCATAAACTCCACCGTAAGACAAAAATCTTAATTATCTGACTTAAATCGTCTTTCTGGACGTCAGGGTTTGGCACTAATTTCTCCTCCTCCCTCAGGTTGGATTTGTTAAGAGCCAGATGCTAGTTGCAACCATATGTCTCCCTCATCCTTAGTGTCTCACTAACTCACAGACATTCTTCTTCTTTCCTCCCCCCCCCCCTCCCATTATCTGCGCTGCCGTTCCTTTACGTTTCGTGGACCAATCTGCCACAGACGCCAGCGACACATCCTCTATGTTAACAAATGAGGCAGTAACGTAAATCTGTTTTTGGACGTCGGCGTTCAACAGCAGTGTGTGTGTGTGTAAGAGTGTGCGAATTCCCTCTTTCTTCCCCATTTTGAGGTTTCTGGCAAAACTGCATCTGATGCACAGACACGCGTGTTACGACCCACGGCTGCGAGAGATTCCTGATGCACAGGTCCTCATCCCATACACAGAAAATAACTCGCAGAAAATGGACTGGAACCGTATACAGATGAAGTGTACGTATCAAAACGCAGAACAAGACTGTATTACGTAACTGTGTCCTGGCAGGTGACTGGCATTCCTATCGCTGCTGGTGTTGTCGGTTCTTAATGTTGGGGATGTGATGGCGACGGTCGAGGTGGTGGTGGTGGTGAGAGGGGGAAGTGTGTGTGTGTGTAATTACTACCTGTGTTACCATGTCTTTAGTACAATGTATGTATGCACGCATAAACACACGCACACACACACACACACACACACACACCAGCTTAAGCCAGTTACCCATTCATCGACCAGCTCCGAAGGGAGGAGGATGAACACCTGGGTTGGGTGTGGGCCGACTGCCGCGCGCAGGCTATTCGAACACCATGCGGGTCCGAACATCGGGCTGGCCCGTGCTGACAAGGACAGAACGGTCTCTCTCTCTCTCTCTCTCTCTCATAAAAACTTAACCCGCCGTTGCCCGCAAACAAACAGGACTCCCACTTACCCGCCCGCTGGGAGGCAACGAGAGCCCGGCCTGTGCGGGCCGCAACAGTGTCCACCTTCACCAGCTGGAGTCGTCTGGAGGACCCCTTCGTCTTCCTCCTCCTCCTCCTCCTCCTGAAACCCTCCCTCCCTCCCTCCTTCAGTTCCCCCCTGTCCGATAATAAACAGGAGGAAGGACTGTTAAAAATATAAAACGGGAGGGAGAGAAAGAGGTGTTTTTAAACAGACAGTCTGTACACAGAGTCAGGGTCTTTTAAACAGTCTATTGATTATTGATGTTTGTAATTGCTGGGGGTTGGGGTGGGGGGGGTTTGTTGTGGGGGATGTCCTCGGACAGGGGCTGTACGTACGGACGGACGGGCTTTGGGCCTGAGCGAGCTCGGTGCGGTTGTGTGTAGTGCACCCGAGTGACGAGGGATATCACCAGGTGGCAGGAGGTGACGGTGCGGTGTAACAGCTTTGTCTTCGAAGCCGCTGGATGGTTGAGATCCAGGAAGGTTATGGTCGGGGAGAAGGGTCGGGAGGGGTCAGGGTGTTGAGCGCCTCTTGGTAGATGGAGGAAGAGGGACCGCGGATGATCCTGCATGCCATTTTCTCTCATGCACCTTCGCTGGATTGGGAAGACCAGAGAGGGGGGAGGCATATGTTTGGTCCGGAAGAGTGGAAGGTACGGATTTTCTTCAGATCAGGTACAGAGAGTCCCAAGTGTTCGTGCGTGATTATGTGCTGGATCTCTGTCACTGGGAGATTTTTTTTCTCATATTCACCACAGGAAGAGCTCTTGCAGTCCACACACCATAATTGATCGTAAGGTACCCTTCCTACTGGAGGGTTCGGGTCTTCCATTACCTTGATTACTCTGAAGCGGATGAAATACGTTAATGCGTTTCGTTGTAAGCGAGGGAGTCAACTCGCTATCTGAGGACGCGGTGGGTATCGTGAGGATAAGCCCCCGTGCGTGCGCCATAAGCTAATTCCCCCGTCTGTGGACGCAGTCAACAGGTGGCTGGGAGCCGTAGCAACAGGTGGGAGAGCGAATTAAGTTAGGACTTAACACGCGAACGAAATATTATGCGAATTATGTCGTTCTCAGGTGAATTACCGTGCAAGACAGGGTCTCTTAACCTGTGGCGCCTTTCCAAGTGGTCAATTGAAGGATAGAAATGAATAGATAGATAAACGAATTTGTTTTATCATCAGTATTATCTCTATTGAGGGTCCGGGCGGTGTCATTTGTTTCTGATTGCGATTTCAGACCCGATACGATATTGGATGTATGCCGGAGGTGGTCCGCAGACACAGCGGGGGTCTCTTTAGTGGTCCTCATACGTAAGAAGGTTAAGAACCCCTGATGCGAGAGGATTCTGGAGAAGTCTGAAGACAGCGTGATTGTGACGAGCGGCGGATTGTGTATGTGTGTGTGTGTGTGTCTGTCCGTCTGTACGCTGACAATGGCCATAATCCTTTCAAGACGAGAGGACGAACCTGCAGCAGCAGGGAAGTGGGTTGGGCTTCGGATCTGCTGGACGGGACGTGGAAATGTCATTCAAATCCGTTAGGAAAGAGGTGACCATCCTCCTCTTGCTGATCCTTAAGGCCTGGCCTTGGACATTTGAAAGGCGTCATCGCTCTAGAGGGTCGAAATATATAACAGTTTTTTAAAGGTAGGTTCCAAGTGACCCAACTAGTGGTGTCTGGGGAAGATGATTAATGGCATTGGATCCTTTTTTTTTTTTTTTAAGGCCCAGAATCATAGCGAGAACAGATTTGCGGTCATGCAATGCGTGACGGTGCATATGCATCAGAGTTATGCAAGATTCTGGCAGTGAGCGAGGAAGTGAGATGAGCTTAAAGATGCGGCGTGAGTCGCCAAAAATCTTACCTCAGAATTTTTTTTTATTGCTTAGTTGGGAAGCATAAATATGGGTCGTTTAAGCAAGAGGCTTTTATATGCAAGGAACTACCTCGGAAATTTGTCCAATCTTTTTTTCCGGGATGTTTGGCTCATGTTCTCTAAAGAGGTGTTGTGGTTAGGAGAGACATACCCCGTCAGCTGCCTTCGTCAGTAGATGCGGTCGTCTGACAGTGTTTACAGACCTGGGGAAGTACTGTATCTCTCGCGTTGCCTCTTGACTTGACTTACCCGCAGCTAGGGCAAGGGTAAAGAAAACGGGGCGGGGATGGTTGAGGCATAAACTCCTCAAAAAGTCTTTTTGGTTGGCCGTGGCAGTGATTACCCTGAGTGCCAGCAACGGTGGTGTGTAATGCTCTCGTCATTAAAGGCTTTAGTAATTACGGTACGATCGTTATCAATCACCATGTTATCCACACGCTGTGGGGTGGTTGGTGGGTAGTCCTTCCTTCTTGCTTGACAAGAGGGACGGTAATCTTTTATGTGGGTCCCCACATCACCTCCAAACAGACCCTCACCTTATTTCCAAGACTCACGTGCATGCGTCTTTTTTTTTTTATGGTGATTGATATAATCAACTCAATACGTAGTTGGCCGTTGACATGCGTTAGTATAGTCTCCCGCAGAGTCCATATGTATGAGCTGTTGGGATTTGGATCACCCCCACCAAAAATTTGTGTTATCTATTTGCTCCATCACCAACTATCTACATTATATATTTGTATCATCACCAGCCATTGATATTATCTATTGGCACTGTACGGGAAGGACTTCTGAACTCCTGTGTGTGTGTGTGCGTGTGTGTGTGTGTGTGTGTCATAACGCTAGCAAAAGTAGTCCAGCCACTCTGAGCCTGTTCTGACTTACCTTAGGGCAGGATGACGAGGATGGTCTACAGAAGATTGCCCCTGAGAGGGGTCTACGTCAGACTCGCCAGGAAGCCATTACACCTAGGGGGGAGCATAAGTGAGACCCCAGGCGCCAGGGGGGAAGTGTTTTTATGCTCGAGTCATCGAGGGGAGGTCAAGTGACTCCCTGTGGTCGTGCTCAAGAGTCGTGCCGTTGTCCTCTTGTCCTCAAGGGTCGTACCGTCGTGCCCCATGTGTCGTGTAAGCAAGTGTTCGACAGATTACGGCATTTATTTTTTCTCTCTTTCTCTCTTTTCCATCCGCATAAAATACTGTAAATCAGGGAGCTAAGAAGACGCATCCCGTTTTCCGATGACGGATCACGTGTCTTTTCGTTGCATAACGTAGCATTCGAAGGCTGATCTGGTACACGCAGACACACACACACACACACTCACACACACACACACACACACACACACACACACACACACACACGCACACACACAGACCCGTATAACTCTGCCATTGTCAACGTGACAAGAAAATGTCATGAGGGAGGTAAAGGGTGTGGGTTGTGGACTTCTCCCCACGTCAGTGATGTGGAGATTGGCTTCTCATATAGTGTTACAGCCTTCCTTCTCCTAACGTAGTAAAAAGACATTTTTTTCATATATATATATGTGTGTGTGTGTGTGTGTTGGGCGGATGGGCTGGGCTGGGAAGAGGTGGGGGAGAGGGAGGGGGGGGGACAAATTCATCACGCTAAGGTGGGATTGGGTGGTGGGGGAGTGGTGGAGGGGGGGTCATTTGTGCTGGCCCGGCGGAAGGATTTGCCCCGTACCCTCTCTGCCCAGCGCGAGAGGTGGTCCTCCTGTGATATGGCCGTCAGCCCACCCCAGAGACCCCGTCCTGTACCTTTGATACTGCTGTCATCCAACCCCAAACTTCCAGGTACTGAAGACATAGAGAGAGACCAATAAAGAACCGACGAACATGAACTGAGAACCAAGGCAAAATGGGTTCCCTGTACGCAAGCAGGGGGCGGGGAAGCGGTCTGGCAAAAGGAGACACGAAACTCGAACGAAGGACGAGAAAAATTAGCTGCAGGAACCTCACATTCCGACAGCGTTGTAGATGCCACCACAAGCCAAAGGACGGCAGGTAGCCTGGCTCACGTCCTCTGCATTGGGACAAGTAGTGGTAACACACGATCCCGTGGCCAGAGTGAAGCCTGATGCTACAGCGCCTAAACTCAGTCACTCAGTCAGAGAAAGGCGCTGTTATCATTGTGAAGGTGATTAAGAAGGACTTGGTATAACAAGGCGTTGTTAGGCTTGAGAGAAAAGACGTGTTTCATTGGTAAAATCAAGTGTCGACTCAAAGAGTAGCTTACAGAGTCAGGGAAGTGTATGCAGGTAGATAAATACCTTAGGTAGATACCATACGGACGTAAGAAGATACCATTCATAAGTAGGTAGATACCATTCATAAGTTGGTAGATACCATACAGACGTGCAGATGTGACTGATTTTTGTAAAATTGAAGTTTTCCTCAAAAAGCAACGAATAACTTTTTTTCTCTCTCAAATTTCCTTGAAGGAGGATAGTTGGGAGATATCTCTCGCCCTCTGGGGAAGGGACGAGTGGAAAGAGACCCGGCTGACCTGTGGCTCCTTGCCCATTTGGTCAGGCTCTGTGAGGCGAGTGTCTGTGGGTTTGTTGCTCCCCCACCCGACCCCTCCTGCCTTGGGTGTTCCGAGTCCCACGTCCGTCGTCACTCTCATCACCGCCAGATGGCACCACTTTCGTCTTAAGGCGCGGAACGACTTGGTCTGGGGTTGCAGCTTTCTTTACTGTGGGCGGTGTGTGTGGGTGTGTGGGGGGGGGGGAAGG
>JAYMFT010052690.1:0-15188 GCA_038088735.1 Panulirus argus
TCCCCCTTTCTCAGTTCTCTCTATATTTCAATTAGGGCCCGGCCTTGATGTGGACTTTTGTCCGTGACTGAAGCCTTCAACATAAAAAAGCATGATTTCTTAATTCAATTTAAAAAAAATGGTAACTTAAAGGAGACGAAAATGACTGGGCTATGTTGGTGCAGAGTAGATTTAATGGTAAGGTTAAAGAGGCTTATGCAATTCTGAGTATAATAGAATCAGTGGATTATAAGGATATTAATAAATTCAAAATAATTCCTATAGCGAAGATAAAATCAGATCCGATAATTGTTCAGGGAAATCTTTATCTATGCACCAGAGAGGGTACTTTGTTGGGTTTGAAAATTACCAGCAGAGGCATATCGAACTTTGTCACCCAGAAAGCACTCAGAATAAGAGGTATATTGGATAAACTGCAAAGATTTCGATACTTACAGCCGAAAAATAAGAAATTATACACAGCTTTAGTAGGATCAGTGTTGGAATATCCACCAATTCCACTACACACCATCAAACACACAAACACGAGGAAGCTACAAGTAGTTCAAAACAAGGCTCTACGATTTATATTTGACATTGATTACCCAGAAACACCGAGATGTGAAGAACTACAACAAAGAGCGGATCTCCCACCAATTAACATATTACTTCATGAAAGAACGAAAACCATCTGGGAAAAAATTGAAGAACTAAATTCAGAAACTTTGCAACATTGGATTGTTGAAAGAGAAAACATAGAAAAAAGACATTATTGGTTTACGAGTAGTAGACAACTGACAAAATCAAACATCCCAACACCAAAATATAGATATACCTAAAAGATGGGGTAAGCAGCCAGAAACACAAGGACCTGGCAAGTCCCCCCCTCACCACCACCACCACCATCATCACCCCCCCCCCCAATGAAATTACACTTAAGAACAACTACACAATCAAAGATCTAAAACCAATAAAAAGAAAAATCTTTTAAAAAGATGGGGTAAGCAGCCAGTACCACAAGGACCTGGTGAGCCCCCCAAAAAGTTACATATAAAGAATTAGTAAATAATTAAAGTCCTAAGCCCTAAAAAACTAATACAAGATGTGGTACGCAGCCAGTAATACATGGACCTGGCGAGCCCCCTCATAACCTTAAACAATACAGCAACGGCTATCTGGACCGCAAAAGCTTTGTCACATAAAACACTGATATGTGACAAAAACCTGACAATTATGAACACTCGGTAAAGTAATAGAAATTCCAAATTTTCATTATGAACAAAGTAGTTCTCTGGATGATCCCGGAGTCTTTTAAACTTTTTCTATACTTCCCTTTTAATACTATTCTTATCCTCACACAACCTCCCATCACCACTCCCTCCAAAACCCTCCCAACATCTATAATCCCACATTCCTGACCCTCCAATCAACGCCAAAGTGGCAGAAATCTCCATTTTTACTTCAGCCACAAGACAAGACAAGACAAGACAGGTGGTGTAAGTTTAAGGAAGTAGAAATCTGTAAATTTTAAGAAATATATTATAGAAGGAAAGATTGGGATTAAAATTAGTCCCGATAAACGAATAAAGATATTGAGAAATACATGAACAGATTAGAGCAAAATTCTGAAAGGTGTATTAGAGTGGACAAAGGAGTCTTACTCTGGTAAAGAATTAAGTGTAAGAGGGTTAGGATCAGGGATGCCTGTCCCAATACATAATGTGTATCTTCAGAATGTAGTTGTAAGTGGCAGTGTAAAAGTTGGAGTATGTGAGGAGCTTCCTTTATGTGGAATACACATACTATTGGGGAATGAGTTGGTTTGCGACAAATTAGTCCCAGAGCCTATCATGAGTGAAAATCCATTTGATGTCGAGGCTACTGTAGATGTGAACCACGTGACGGATGAAGATGAGGAGAATACCTCAAGAGAGTATAAGCCTGATCATGTACAGTAGAGTGAAAATATTTACCTAGCTTGAGTTGTAACCAGGAGAAGTTAAGTATGTCTGGTGTGATATATTGGGTAGAGAAGAGCCTGTAAAGAGATATAATACAGTGGAACTGGAAAATGAGAAGAGTTCTGTGGAATTAGAAATTGAGCTACTTCCAGATTCTGTTGTGGACAGGGATGAATTGATAGATTAGTGTCCTTAGCAATATTGGAGAAATCTGAAGATAATGAAAGTACTGGTGATCGTAAGGTGCAGATGAGTGAAAAATTGGCAGTGGATATGTTGAGGTTAGAATTTGAATTAAAAAAAAATAAAGCTAGAAGCAGAAAGTGAAAAAGAAAGGATACAGACTCACAAAGGGGAAAGAATTGGGAAATTAGAAAGAGAGAAATAGACAGTTAGAAATAGAGAAATTGGAGTTAAAAATGATAGAATAAATCAGTTACCTCAGTTTATAGAAGGAAAAACAAAAAGCTTCTTTATTCATTTTGAAAAAAATTGGCAGCTATTAATGAACAGAACAAAAGTCGCTGGGCTCTCTTAGTGCAGACTAAATTTACGGGTAAGGCTAGAGAGGCGTATTCATGTCTGAGTACATTGGAATCAGTGGATTATAAAGTTGTTATAAAAGCAGTTTTCAAGACGGTGGAAATGGTTGCAGAAGTGTACAGGTGGAGGTTTCGGGACATCAAGAAAATAAGTCGACAAACTCATCTTGAAGTGGCCAGAAAGTGTGGAATGAAATTCGACAAGTGATGCAAGTCTAAGGAAGTAGAGACGAAGAATGAAGTAAGACAACTAATCCTGTTGAAACAATTCAAACGTATTAAACACCCTGAAATAGATTATGAAAAGAGTAAAATTATAGTGAAGAATGTGATGGATGCAGCCAGGATGGCAAACCAATTAGAAGTAGCACACAAAATGTATAAGGAAGGGGTGTGACGTAAACGAAGTGGAGTAAGGCAGAGTAATAGGCAGAATTATAACAAACATTACAAGCATGAGAACTATTCAAGTGTTAAGCAACCTAACTCAAACTAATTTGTGGAAAGTCCACCTAACTATGTGTCACAAAATACTGTAAGGAATAGATACTAAAGACAAACACCATACAAGTATCCAAGACCTCAGTTCAATAACAACTCTTTCGTTTGTAAACGGGATAGACCACCAGTGAAATGTCTGGGATGTGGAGAAATTGGTCATGCTACATATCAGAGTCAAAAAATACCAAAGTGTGCGGCATTAAGTATTTCTTGGAGTAAGGCCTAAGATTTTTGTGGTGTAGAGTGCGAGTCAACAAAACCTGTAAATTTTCAAAAATATATTTCTGAAGGAAAGGTTGGGATTAAAGGTAGTCCAGAGAAAAAAAGATATAATATTGAGAGATACTTGAGTAGATCAGGGTCTAATTCTAAAAGGCGTTTTAGAGTGGACAAATGAGTATAACACTGGTGAAAAAGTAAGTGCAAGAGGGTTAGGATCAGGTATGACTGTCCCATTACATAACATGAATCTTGAGAGAGGAGTTGTGAGTGGCATTTTAAAAGCGGAGTATGTGAGGAACTTCCTTTATCTGGAACATACATGCTATTGGGGAATGAATTTTCTTGCGACAAATTATTCCCTGAGCCTATCATGAATGAAAATCCGTTTGATGTAGAGGCTACTGTAAAGGTGAATCACGTGACGGATAGAGAAGAGGAGAATACCTCAAAAGAGTATAAACCTGATGATGATATACAGTACATTGAAGTCATTTCCCCAGCTTTTGCTGTAACCAGGGAAATTAAAAAGAAAGGAGGAGAAGTTGAGCATGATTTGGATGATATATTATGATACAAAGAAGCCTGTTAACAGAGATAAAACATTGGAATTGGAGGTTGACAAGAGCTCCGTAGAATTGAAAATTGATCTACTTCCAGATTTTGTTTTGGACAGGGATGAGTAATTAGCAATATTGGAGAAATCGAAAGATTTTAAAAATAATGGTGATGATGTGCAGATGAGTGAAAAAGTAGCAATAGAGAAATTGAGATTAAAATTTAAAATTAAGAAAATTCAACTCGAGGCAAAAAACGAAAAAGAGAGGATATAGACAAGAATTAAGTAATTAGAAATTGAGGAGAAAAGAGTTGCAAGAACAGGAACTTCAGATAAAAATGATAGAGCAAGCCAGTTACCTGAGATTATAGAAGGAGAAACACAGGACTTCTTAATTCAATTGGAAAAAAAGGTAACTATTAATGAAGGAGACGAAAATGGCTGGGCTATGTTGTTGCATAATAAATTTAAGGGTAAGGCTAGAGAGACTTATGCACATCTGAGTATAATAGAATCAGTGGATTAAGGTTGTTAAAGAATCAGTGTTGAAGACAGTGGAAATGGACGCAGAAGTGTACACGAGGAGATTTAGGGAAAATGAGAAAATAAGTGGTCAAACTCATCTTGAAGTGGTCAGAGAGTGTGGAATGTAATTCGACAGGTGGTGTAAGTCAAAGGAAGTAGAAACCTGTAAATTTTGAGAAATATATTATTGAAGGATAGGTTGGGATTAAAAATAGTCTCGAGAAATTGATATAGATATTGAGAGATACTTGAGCAGATCAGAGCAAAATTCTAAAAGATGTATTAGAGTAGACAAATGAGTCATACTATGGTGAAGAAGTAAGTGTAAGTGGGTTAGGATCAGGGATAACTGTCCCATTACATAATGTGTATCTTGAGAACGGAGTTATGGGTGGCAGTGTAAAAGTTGGAGCATGTGAGGAGCTTCCTTTATCTGGAATACAAATACTATGGGGAATGAGTTCGTTTGCGAAAAATTAGTCCCAGAGCCTATCATGAATGAAAATCCATTTCATGTCGAAGCTACTGTAGAGGTGAACAACCTGACTAATGAAGACGGGGAGAATACAGTAAGAGAGTATAAGCCTGTTGATGATGTACAGTACAGTGAAAGTATTTACCTAGCTTGTGTTGTAACCAGGGAAATTGAAAACAAATGAGGAGAAGTTAAGTATGATTTGGGATATATATTTGGTACAGAAGAGTCTGTAAACAGTGATAATAGAGTGGAACTAGAAAATGAGAAGAGCTCTGTGGAATTAAAAACTTAGCTACTTCCAGATTTTGTTGTGGACAGGGATGAATTGATAAATTCGTGTCCTTAACAACACAGGAGAAATCTGAAGATACTGAAGATAGTGGTGATGGTAAGGTGCAAATGAGTGAAAAGTGGCAATGTAGATATTGAGTTTAAACTTAATGAAAATGCCAATAGAGGCAGAAAATGAAAAAAGAGAGAATATAGGCAGACAAAGGGGAAACATTTATGAAATTAGAAAGAGAGAACTAGACAAGTACAAGTAGAGAAATTGGAGTTAAAATGATAGGATAAATCAGTTACCTAAGTTTATAGAAGGAAAAACAAAGGACTTCTTTATTCAATTTGAAAAAATGGCAACTATTAATGGATGGGACGAAAGTGACTGGGAAATGTTGTGTATAGTATATTTAAGGGTAAGGCTAAACAGGCGTATGCATGTATGACTATAATGGAATCAGTGTATTATAAGGTTGTGAAAGACACAGTTTTCAAGACGGTGGAAATAGATGCAAAAGTATAAAGGTGGAGGTTTCGGGATATCAAAAAGCTAAGTTGACAAACTCATCTTGAAGGGGCCAGAGAGCGTCGAATGAAATTCGACAGTTGGTGCAAGTCTAAGTAGAGACGAAGATTGAAATAAGACAACTAATCCTGTTGGAACAAATCAAACGTATTATACACCCTGAAATGAATTATGAAATAAGTAAAATTAGAGTAAAGAATGTGATGGATGCAGCCCGGATGGCTAACTAATTAAAAATAGCACACAAAATGTATAAGGAAGAGGTTTAACATAAACAAAATGGTTTAAAGCAGAGTAATAGGCAGAATAATAACAAACATTACAAACATGAGAACTATTCAAGTGTTAAGTAACCTAACTCAAACTAATTTTTATGGAAAATCCTCTTAACTATGTGTCAAAAAATAATGTAAGGAGTTGATAGCAAAGACAAACACCATACACGTATCCAAGACCTCAGTTCAATCATAAATCATACGTTTGTAAAGAGGATAGACCACCAATGAAATGTCCGGGATGTGGAGAAATTGGTCATGCTAGATATCAATGTCAAAAAAAAACAAAGTGTGCGGCATTAAGTATTGCTTGGAGTAAGGCCTAAATATATTTGTGATATACAGAGTAAGTCAACCAAAACCTGTAAATTTTGAAAAATATATTATTGAAGGAAACGCTGGGATTAAAGGTAGTCCAGAGAAAAAAAGAAATAATATTGAGGGATTCTAAAGCAGATGAGAGTCTAACTCTGAAAGGTGTATTAGAGTTGACCAAGGAGTCCTACTCTGGTGAAGAAGTAGGTGCAAGAGGGTTAGGATCAGGGATGACTATCCCATTACATAATGTGACTATTGAAAGCGGAGTTGTGAGTGGCAGTTTAAAAGTGGGGTATGTGTGAAACTTCTTTTATCTGTAATACACACACTATTGGAAATATACTGTCTTGCGACAAATTAGTCCCTGAGCCTATCATGAATGAAAATCCGTTTTATGTAGAGGCTACTGTAAAGGTGAACCACGTAACGGATAAAGACGAGGCATATAACTCAAAAGAGTATAAGCCTGATGATGATGTACAGTACAGTGAAATCATTTACCCAGCTTTTGTTGTAACAAGGGAAATGAAAAAGAAAGAAGTTGAGCATGGTTTGGATGATATATATGATACAGAGCAGCCTGTAAACAGAGATAAAACAGTGAAATTGATGAATGAGAAGAGCTCTGTGGAATTAAAAATTGATCTACTTCCAGAATTTGTTGTATATAGGGATGAGTTGATGAATTAGTGCAATTAGCAATATTGGAGGAATCGAAAGATTTTGAAAATAATGGTGATTGTGAGGTGCAGATGAGTGAAAAAATGGCAATAGAGACATCGAGGTTGGAAACTGAATCTTAGAAAATGCATTTCGAGGCAAAAGACGAAAAAGAGAGAATATAGGCAAGACTTAAGTAATTAGAAATTGAGAAGAAGACAGGTGTAAGATGAAAAACTGCATATAAGAATGATAGAGCATATCATTTACCTGATTTTATAGAAGGAAAAACACAGGACTTCTTAATTCAATTTGAAAAAAATGGTAACTATTAAAAGAGACGAAAATGACTGGACTATGTTGGTGAAAAGTCAATTTAAGGGTAAGGCTAGAGAGGCGTATGCACATCGAAGTTTGATAGAATAAGTGCATTATAAGGATGTTAAAGAATCAGTATTGAAGACAGTGGGAATGGACGCAGAAGTGCACAGGAGGAGGTTTAGGGACATTAAGAAAATAAGTGGTCAAACTCATCTTGAAGTTGCCAGAGAGTGTGGAATGTAATTCGACAGGTGGTATAAGTCTAAGGAAGTACAAACCTGTAAATTTTGAGAAATATATCATTGAAGGGAAGGTTGGGATTAAAAGTAGTCCCGAGAAATTAATATAGATATTAAGAGACACTTGAGTAGATCAGAGCAAAATTCTGAAAGGTGTATTAGAGTGGACAAAGGAGTCTTACTCTGGTGAAGAGGTAATTGTAAGAGGGTTAGGATCAGGGAAGACTGTCCCATTACATAATGTGTATCTTGAGAGCGGAGTTGCGAGTGGCAGTGTAAAAGTTGGAGTATGTGGGGAACATCCTTTATCTGGAATACACATACTATTAGGGAATGAGTTGGTTTGCGACAAATTAGTCCCAGAGCCTAACATGAATGAAAATCCATTTCATGTGGAGGCTACAGTAGAGGCGAACCGACTGACTAATGAACATGGGGAGAATACCTTAAGAGAGTATAAGCCTGATGATTATATATAGTACAGAGAAAGTATTTACCTAGCTTGTGTTGTAACCATGGAAATAAAAAAGAAAGGAGGAGAAGTTGAGTATGATTTGGGTGATATATTTGGTACAGAACAGTCTGTAAACATAGATAATACAGTGGAACTGGAAAATGAGAAGAGCTCTGTGGAATTAAAAACTGAGGCGCTTCCAGATTCTGATGTAGACAGGGATGAATTGATAAATTAGTGTCCTTAGCAATATTGGAGAAATCTTAAGATATTGATGAGAGTTGTGATGTTAAGGTGCAGATAAGTGAAAAAATGGCAATAGAGATATTAAGGGTTTGAATTTAATAAAAATGCCACTAGAGGCAGAAAACGAAAAAGAGAGGATATAGGCACACAAAGGGGAAAGATTTAGAAATTAGAAAGAGAGAAGTAGACAGGTACAAGAATAAAAATTGAGAGTTAAAAATGATAGAGTAAATCAGTTACCTAAGTTTATAGAAGGAAAAACAAAGGACTTCTTTATTCACTCTCAAAAAAATGGCAACTATTAATGGATGGGACGAAAGTGACTGGGCTATGTTGGTGTAGATTAAATTTAAGGGTAAGGCTAGAGAGGCGTAGGCATGTCTGAGTATAATGGAATCAGTGGATTATAAGGATGTTAAAGAAGCAGTTTTCAAGACCGTGGAAATGGATGCAGAAGTCTTACTCTCGTAAAGAAGTAAGTGCAGGAGGGTTAGGATCAGGGATGACTGTCCCATTACATAATGTGAATCTTAAAAGCGGAGTTATGATTTGCAGTTTAAATGTGGAGTATGTGAGAAACTTCCTTTATCTGGAATACACATACTATTGGAGAATGAGTTGGTTTGCAACAAATTAGTCCCAGAGTCTGTCATAAATGAAAATCCATTTCATGTCGAGGCTACTGTATAGATGACCAACCTGACTAATGAAGACGGGGAGAATACCTTAAGAGAGTATAAATCCTGATGATGATGTACAGTACAGTGAAAGTATTTACCTAGCTTGTGTTGTAACCAGGGAAATGAAAAAGAGAGAAGTTCAGAAAGATTTGGGTGATATATTTGGTACAGAAGAATCTGCAGTCAGAGACAATACAGTTAAACTTGAAAATGAGAAGAGCTCTGTGGAATTAAAAATTGAGGTGCTTCCAGATTCTGATGTAGACAGGGATGAACTGATAAATTAGTGTCCTTAGTAATATTGGAGAAATCTTAAGATATTAATGATAGTTGTGATGGTAAGGTCCAGATAAGTGAAAAAGTGGCAATACAGATATTAAGGTTAGAGGTTGAATTTAGTGAAAATGCAACTAGAGGCAGAAAAAAAAAGAGAGGATATAGGCAGACAAAGGTGAAAGATTTAGGAAATAAAAAAGAGAGTAAACAGGTACAAGAAGAGAAATTGGAGTTAAAAGTGATAGAGTAAATCAGTTACCTAAGTTTATAGAAGGAAAAACAAAGGATTTCTTTTTTCAATTTAAAAAAATGGCAGCTATTAATGGATGGGACGAAAGTGACTAGGCTATGTTGGTGTAGAGTAAATTTAAGGGTAAGGCTAGAGAGGCGCATTCATGTCTGAGTATAATGGAATCAATGGATTGTAAGGTTGTTAGAGAAGCAGTTTTCAAGACGGTGGAAATGGATGCAGAAATGTACAATAGGGGGTTACGGGACATCAAGAAAATAAGTCGACAAACTCATCTTGAAGTGGCCAGAGAGTGTGCAATGAAATTCGACAGGTTGTGCAAGTCTGAGGAAGTGGAGACGAAGAATGAAATAAGACAACTAATCCTGTTGGAACAATTCCAACGTATTATACATTCTGAAATAAATCATTAAATAAGTAAAATTAGAGGGAAGAATGTGATGGATGCAGCCAGGATGACTAACTAATTACAAGTAGGACACAAAATGTATAAGGAAGAGGTGTGACGTAAACGAAGTGGAGTAAGGCTGATGAAAGTGCAGAATTATAAGAAGCATTATAAACATGAGAACTTTTCAATTGTTAAGCAACTTAACTCAAACTATTTTGGGGAAAGTCCACCTAACTATGTGTCACAAAATACTGTAAGGAGTATATACCAAAGAGAAACACCATACAAGTATCCAAGACCTCAGTTCAATCATTACTCTTACGTTTTAAACAGGAGAAACCATCAATGAAATATCTGGGATGCAGAAAAATTGGTCATGCTAGATATCAGTGTCAAAAAAAACAAAAGTCTGCGTCGTTAAGTATTGCTTGGAGTAAGGCCTAAGATATTTGTGAGTCAAGCAAAAACTATAAATTTTGAAAATTACATTTTTGAAGGAAAGGCTGGGATTAAAGGTAGTCCAGAAAATGAAAAAAAGTAATATTGAGAGATTCTTGAGCAGATCAGAGTCTAATTCTGAAAGGTGTATTAGAGTGGACAAAGAAGTCTTACTCTGGTAAAGAGGTAAATGCAAGAGGGTTAGGGTTAGGAATGATTATCTCATTACACAATGTGAATCTAAAAGCGGAGTTATGATTTGCTGTTTAAATGTGGAGTATGTGAGGAACTTCCTTTATCTGGAATACACATACTATTGGAGAATGAGTTGGTTTGCTACAAATTAGTCCCAGAGTCTATCATAAATGAAAATCCATTTCGTGTCGAGGCTACTTTATAGGTGATCAACCTGACTAATGAAGACGGGGAGAATACCTTAAGAGAGTATAAGCCTGATGATGATGTACAGTACAGTGAAAGTATTTACCTAGCTTGTGTTGTAACCAGGGAAATTAAAAAGAGAGAAGTTGAGAATGATTTGGGTGATATATTTGGTACGGAAGAGTCTGTAAACAGAGATAATACAGTGGAACTGGAAAATGAGAAGAGTTCTGTGGAATTAAAAATTGAGGTACTTCCAGATTCTGATGTAGACAGGGATGAATTGATAAATTAGTGTACTTAGCAATATTGGAGATATCTTAAGATGTTCATGATAGTTTTGATGGTAAGGTGCAGATAAGTGAAAAAGTGGCAATAGATATATTAAGGTTAGAGTTTGAATTTAATTAAAATGCCACTAGAGGCAGTAAACGAAAAAGAGAGGATATAGGCAGACAAAGGGGAAAGATTTAGGAAATCAGAAAGAGAGAGGTAGACAGGTACAAGAAGACAAATTGGAGTTAAAAATGATTGAGTAGATCAGTTACCTAAGTTTATATAAGGATAAACAAGGGATTTCTTTATTCAATTTAAAAAAAATGGCAATTATTAATGGATGGGACGAATGTGACTGGGATATGTTGGTATAGAGTAAATTTAACGGTAAGGCTAGAGAGGCGCATTCATGTCTGAGTATACTGCAATCAATGGATTATAAGGTTGTTAAAGAAGCAGTTTTCGAAACTGTGGAAATGGATCAGAAATGTATAGGAGGGGGTTACGGGACATCAAGAAAATAAGTCGACAAACTCATCTTGAAGTGGCCAGAGAGTGTGCAGTGAAATTCGACAGGTGGTGCAAGTCCGAGGAAGTGAAGACGAAGAATGAAATAAGACAACTAATCCTGTTGGAGCAATCCCAACGTATTATACATCCTGAAATAAATTATGAAATAAGTAAAATTAGAGAGAAGAATACGATGGATGCAGCCAGGTTGGCTAACCAATCAAAAGTAGCACACAAAATGTATAAGGAAGAGGTGTGACGTAAACGATACGGAGTAAGGCTGATTAATATGCAGAATTATAAGAAGCATTATAAACATGAGAATTGTTCAATTGTTAAGCAACTTAACTCAAACTATTTTGGGGAAAGTCCACCTAACTTTATGTCACAAAATACTGTAAGGAGTATATACCAAAGACAAACACCATACAGGTATCCAAGACCTCAGTTCAATCATTACTCTTACGTTTTAAACAGGAGAGACCACCAATGAAATATCTGGGATGCAGAGAAATTGGTCATGCTAGATATCAGTGTCAAAAAAACAAAAGTCTGCGGCATTAAGTATTGCTTGGAGTAAGGCCTAAGATATTTGTGATGTACAGTGTGAGTCAAGCAAAACCTATAAATTTTGAAAAATACATTTTTGAAGGAAAAGTTGGGATTAAAGGTAGTCCAAAAAATGAAAAAAAGTAATACTGAGAGATTCTTGAGCAGATCAGAGTCTAATTCTGAAAGGTGTATTAGAGTGGACAAAGGAGTCTTACTCTCGTAAAGAAGTAAGTGCAAGAAGGTTAGGATCAGAGATGATTGTCTCATTACACAATGTGAATCTTAAAAGCGGAGTTATGATTTGCAGTTTAAATATGGAGTATGTGAGGAACTTCCTCTATCTGGAAAACATATACCATTGGAGAATGAGTTGGTTTGCGACAAATTAGTCCCAGAGTCTATCATAAATGAAAATCCATTTTATGTCGAGGCTACTTTATAGGTGATCAACCTGACTGATGAAGACGGGGAGAATACCTTAAGAGAGTATAAGCTTGATGATGATGCACAGTACAGTAAAACTATTTACCTAGCTTGTGTTGTAACCAGGGAAATGAAACAGGGAGAAGTTGAGAATGATTTGGGTGATATATTTAGTACGGAAGAGTCTGTATACAGAGATAATACAGTGGAACTTGAAAATGAGAAGAGCTCTGTGGAATTAAAAATTGATGTACTTCCAGATTCTGATGTAGACAGGGATGAATTGATAAATTAGTGTACTTAGCAATATTGGAGAAATCTTAAGATATTCATGATAGTTGTGATGGTAAGGTGCAGATAAGTGAAAAGTGTCGATAGGTATATTAAGGTTAGAGTTTGAATTTAATTAAAATGCCACTAGCGGCAGAAAACGAAGAAGAGAGGATATAGGCAGACAAAGGGGAAAGATTTAGGAAATTAGAAAGGGAGAAGTAGACAGGAACAAGAAGACAAATTGGAGTTAAAAATGATAGAGTAGATCAGTTACCTAAGTTTATATAAGGAAAAAACAAGGGATTTCTTTATTCAATTTAAAAAAATGGCAACTATTAATGGATGGGACGAAAGTGACTGGGCTATGTTGGTGTAGAGTAAATTTAAGGGTAAGGCTCGAGAGGCGCATTCATGTCTGAGTATAATGGAATCAATGGATTATAAGGTTGTTAAAGAAGCAATTTTCAAAACGGTGGAAATGGATGCAGAAATGTATAGGCGGGGGTTACGGGACATCAAAAAAATAAGTCGACAAACTCATCTTAAAGTGGCTAGAGAGTGTGCAGTGAAATTTGACAGGTGGTACAAGTCTGAGGAAGTGGAGACGAAGAATGAAATAAGAAACTAATCCTGTTGAAGCAATCCCAACGTATCATACATCCTAAATAAATTATGAAATAAGTAAAATTAGAGGGAAGAATATAATGGATGCAGCCAGGTTGGCTAACCAATCAAAAGTAGCACACAAAATGTATCAGGGAGAGGCGTGACGTAAACGGTGTGGAGTTAGGCTGATTAATATGCAGAATTATAAGAAACATTATAAACATGAGAACTTTTCAATCGTTAAGCAACTTAACTCAAGCTATTTTGGGGAAAGTCCACGTAACTATGTCACAAAATACTGTAAGGAGTATATACCAAAGACAAACACCATACAAGTATCCAAGACCTCGGTTCAATCATTACTCTACGTTTTAAACAGGATAGGCCACCAATGAAATATCTGGGATGTAGAGAAATTGGTCATGCTAGATATTAGTATAAAAAAAAAACAAAAGTCTGCGGCATTAAGTATAGCTTGGAGTAAGGCCTAAGATATTTGTGATGTACAGTGTGAGTCAAGCAAAACCTATAAATTTTGAAAAATACATTTTTGAAGGAAAGGTTGGGATTAAAGGTAGTCCAGAAAATGAAAAAAAAATGTAATATTGAGAGATTCTTGAGCAGATCAGAGTCTAATTCTGAAAGGTGTATTAGATTGGACAAAGGAGCCTTACTCTGGTGAAGAGGTAAGTGCAAGAGGATTAGGATCAGGAATGATTGTCCCATTAAATAATATGAATGTTGAAAGAGGAGTTTGAGTGGCAGTTTAAAAGTGGTGTATGTGAGGAACTTCCTTTATCGGGAATAGAAAAGCTATTGGGGAATTAATTGTCTTGCGACAAATTAGTCCATGAGCCTATCATGAATGAAAATCCGTTTGATGTATAGACTACTGTAAAGGTGAACCAACTGATGTATAAAAGCTAGGAGATTACCTCACAAGTGTATAAGCCTGATGATGATGTACAGTACAGTGAAATCATTTGCCCAACTTTTGTTATAACCAAGGAAATGAAAAAGAAAGGAGTAGAAGTTGGGCATGATTTGGGTGATATACATGATACAGAGAAGCCTATAAACAGACATAAAACAATGGAACTGGGGAAAGAGAAGAGCTCTGTGGAATTAAAAATTTATCTCCTCCCAGATTTTGTTGTGGATAAGGATGAGTTGATGAATTAGTGTAATTAGCAATTTAGGACAGATCGAAAGATTTTGATAATAATGGTGATGGTGAGGTGCAGATGAGCGAAAAAGTGGCAATGGAGAGACTGAGGTTAGAATTTGAATCTAAGAAAATGCAGTCGAGGCTAAAAGAGAAAAACAGAGATTTTACGCAAGACATAAGTAACTAGAAACTGAGAAGACAGTTGCAAGAAAAGGAACTGCAGTTAAAAGTGAGTGATTAAATCAGTTACCTGAGTTTCTAGAAAGAAAATCACAGGACTTCTTAATTTAATTTGAAAAAATGGTAACTATTAAAGAAGGAGACGAAAATGACTGGTCTATGTTGTTGCAGAGTAAATTTATGGGTAAGGGTAGAGAGGCGTATGCATATCTGAGTATAATAAAATCAGTGGATTATAAGATTGTTAAAGAATCAGTGTTGAAGGCAGTGGAAATGGACACAGAAGTGTACAGGAGGAGGTTTAGGACATTAAGAAAATAAGAGGTCAAACTCATCTTGAAGTGGCCAGAGAGTGGGGAATGTAATTCGACAGGTAGTGTAAGTCTAAGGAAGTAGAAACCCGTAAATTTTGAAAAATATCAGCGCAAAACATTGAAAGGTGTATTAGAGTAGACAAAGGAGTCTTACTCTGGTGAAGAAGTATGTGTAAGAGGGTTAGGATCAGGGATAAGTGTCCCATTACATAATGTGCATCTTGAGAACGGAGTTGTGAGTGGCAGTGTTAAAGTTGGAGAATTTGAGGAACTTCCTTTATTTGGAATACACATACTATTGGGGAATGAGATGGTTTGCGACAAATTAGTCCCAGAGCCTATCATGAATGAAAATCCATTTGATGTCGAGGCTACTGTAGAGGTGAAC
>JAYMFT010052701.1:0-29719 GCA_038088735.1 Panulirus argus
ATATATATATATACACACACACACACGCCTCTATGCTTTCTCATGAAGGAAGCAATTTGTGTATTTGTGTTCAGCCGAGCGCTTCTTTTTTATGCAAACAAACCCAACACGCGTGAGAGAGAGAGAGAGAGAGAGAGAGAGAGAGAGAGAGAGAAGTGGGGTAGTGGAAGGGAGGGCTCAGGGCTGATGAGCCCCTGGGCGTCAGCGGAGCGGGAGGCGGTTTGGTCAATAGCTGCTGCCCGTCCAGCCACCACCACACCACAAAGCCCCTTATCAGTACCACCTCACCTCCAGCGCGCCGCCGGGCTCCGTGTGGGGTTCCGGGGTCTCTTGGGAGGGTTTGCGCTGCCCGAGGCCCACCCCCCCCTCCTCCCCCCTGCTGTTGGCAGGTGGGTGGGTGGTGGAGGCAGCAGGTGTTGGCACGCCTTATGATCCAGCAACAGCGATTTGGGTACCCCTCGGTACGCGCAAGGCAGTGCCAGGTCTCGGTACTAAACAAACCCCCCCCCCCTCCCTCCTCCCTGACCTCAGTGACCTTGCTTCGCTTTGACCTCCAATGGCACTACGAAGGGCGGAAAAAGATTTCCTTTTTTTTTTTCTGAACTGCGCGTCTCGCCATCCTGTGAGGCGTGTGCCACGTCCACTCTCGTAGCCACAGCAGCGGACCCGGAACCAATGAATGAGAACAGGACGAGGACCTATCCCTCATAATCAGTTTTTCAGTTTCAATACTTTATCCCCTGATGGAGGAATCGTGTTCCTAGTGCCGTCACTAACTGCCCCTGTACAATCATACCAGAAGCATCATCTGGCAAGTGTCACCGCGAGTACATACGAATATAACAAAGGATGGCTTACTAAAGCCTAAGGAAGTTAGGATATTCCTTCGACACAACGTCTGTATTATTTACCCCTTACAGTCTCATGTGTGTGAGTGTCTCATCAGGAACAACCAGTCTTCGCAGATATTGGCAATCGCCTCACTCACGACCAGGAAGATCATTCAGAAACGTAAAAGCATGATGTCCCGATCGTGAAATGATGTCAGTGACTTCAATTCTACGTGCTGGTGAAGAAGACCTGCGGCACCGCCCAGCCGGTGAGGGAGGACGTCATACGGACGGGAGCCCTTCGTCGTAGGGCATCGCCCTCCCGACGAACATGCAGAAGGGGATCTAAGTGAAGGACTCGTTCCTCTTCCTCTCTATCTATCCCCCTGGCGGTGAAGACGGCAGCAGGGACACAACACCGCCCTCTCCCACGTCCCCGTGAAGCGTTGATATACGTATATTTGCGGTACCAGCGGGAGAGGAGGAGGGGGGAGGGGCTTCTGACGGTGCTCTGGGATGATAATCGGAGGTGACGGAATAGAAGTTCTTCAGCTGCGTCCAGTGGCTTCTGGCGGGCGAGTCGCGTCACCTCAGTGGATGTTGGTGGGTCAGACGACGACGAGGTTGTGACGAGCTAAGGTGGGTCGTCCTACATGACGTAGTTCTGGGACGCTATTGCACTCACACACACACACACACACACACACACACACAAACAAACACAAAAAAGGTTAATACATTATTCAAGCCCGGGGAGGGGGGGCGGCTATGACGTATTCCCCCCCTCCCCCCAGTCTCCCCGCCACGTCTTGTGTAAGAGTGAGGCCACAGTTGACAAATATTCCAGGAATCTCTCCGCCTGGTGGTGGTGGTGGTGGTGGTGTTGGCTTTCCAGGCCGGGGCGTGTGGCCACCCGCTCTAGGCCACGGGGGAGGTGTCCACCTTCCTCCCCCCCTCCTCAAACACACACACACACACTCCTCAGAATGATCCAGTAGTGTCTTAATGTCTTTCTGATTATATTTCTTTACGTGAGAGAGAGAGAGAGAGAGAGAGAGAGAGAGAGAGAGAGAAAGAGAGAGAGAGAGAGGGAGAGGCTCACATGCATTCTTTTTTTGTTTTTCCATTGTCACACATTTCAACACGCACAGAAAAGACGGGTGTGCTGACAAACACATACACACACACACACACACACACACACATACACACACGCGCGCGCGCGCTGACAAACACAGCCAAGGTAGACACACGGAAGCGTAGGGACTACGCGGAGCCCCCTCCCCCCCTTTCTGCAGGTGACTGGAGGGGGGGGGGGACAAGGGACGGGACGGGTTGTAGGAGGCGAAGAATTTGGGAGGGGGAGTCTGTTGGAGGCGCTCCTAAGACCGTGGTCATTCAGATACTAGGATTAAACTCATTGGAAACAACAGAAAACGCAGGAAGGCAATTTAAAAGCCGTCAATTTGACCAATATGTACGGACGTACGTTGTTAATAGCCCTCCACGGCTAAAGCTTCTTAAGCCAGACTTTGCAATGTACGTTTAAACATCTACAGTACGAAATGTTGTATAACGTTACAGGCTCAGCCGGAGGTGGCCGGGGCATAAGACTACGTACGCACGGACGTCCCTCCTGATTATACTGGCTGGAGATGGGACAGGTTGTGTGTGTGGGAGGGGAAGAATTTGCCAGCGAGTTAGTTAGCGCGCGGGTGTGTGTGGGTCGTCAGGAGTACGTAGGGTGGGAGGTGGTTGTGGACATGGGAGATTACGAGGATAATCCAAATATCTTAACGTCTTACGCAGTTGGTGTGGTTGGGGTTTAGGCCCGTCAACTGTCTTGGGTCATCGAGGCCGTGAGTGTCAAGTCATAACTACCATTAGGGGTAAATTGCCTTTTCGAGTGTACAGTGATCCATTAAGGCAAAGACATTTAATGATCTCCAACTGGTAATAACTTGTGTCCAGCCATGCTCGAAATAGAAAGAAATATCCGACTGTAGGAAAAAAAGGAATTTCACAGACGTCAACTGATCATTTTCTATTTCAGTATTTACAGTTGGTTATCCTACAAGGGGGATAGGCTGGTATTTCCCCTCCCCTGGTGTTCTCTGCCTCGTGTTGTAGTTATGAAGAATGCGGGTGACCTTGTCGTTTGCATATACGGTATTGCTTCATCATCGGTGAAGTTCTGGCCTCTTGCTTAATGCTGCTCTCTCTCTCTCTCTCTCTCTCTCTCTCTCTCTCTCTCTCTCAATATCTATATGGTGTTTTCTTGGCGTGTTGCCTCACTAGTTATGTTCATTCACATTACGAGACACTCACTGTGTTAATCTCCCTTACCCCTCAAGCATGGTATGACTACCAATCCTTGTGTTATTTTGCTCCCCCATTGCGTTAATTTACCCCCCCCACCCATGTTTTCACCCCACCACCTGTGGTAACAGACATCCCTGTGCTTCCCCCACTACCTGTTATCTTACACCCACTACCCTCTGTGGTCCTTCGCCTAGTGTTGGCTCGTCGTTTATTCCTATTTCTCTCCCTATGGCGGTTAACTCCCTGTGGAGCCCGACTCTCTGTGGAGCCCGACTCCCTGTGGAGCCCGACTACCTGTGGAGGTCGACTCCCTGTGAAACCCAACTCCCTGTGCACCAGGGTGTTGTCTGAATGCGCTTAGTCTCCCCATATTTGTCCCTTTGGACGGCAGAAGCGCCGCCCATAGGGTAGAGCCTCATGCCGCCCCTGGGCGTACGGGCGGGACTGCCACCCACACCAGCAGGAGAAATCGGAGCGGCTCCAGCGTAATCCCCTGCGGCACATCGCTGACACACTGCAGGTTCGGGAGGCGAACTCTCCCTCGTGCGCAGTGGTCCCGCGCGGCGCCGCTTGAGGGGCACACAATAGACCCACACAACAAGACTCTGGTTCCCAAAATATCGAAAAAGATTCCACAGTCACGAACAAAAATATCAATAATTAAAGAGAATCAAAGAAAACGGGAGAACTGGCAGTTCGTACGCGATGTTTCGATACATAACAGAGCGTAAGTCTTGAAGAATTCAGAATTGACGACTCGTGACCCTTTGACATCTTGTTTGACCCTCTTGACATCCCGCGACCCCTTGACATCTCGCTAACCCCCTTGACATTCGCACGAAGCTCTGTATTTTAAAAAGATAAGTTCTAATTTGATGGCTGGCTGGCTGACTGGTCGTTTGGGCAACGTCAAGTTATACATCCATCAACCTGGAGGAAAAGAAAAATCTTTAATACCTTCTTCACGTGTTAAGGTTAATGCTAAGACCACATAATCTCCCGCTGTGGAAATGGCCGAAGTTAGGTGTAAACTGATCGCCTGTGGATGAAGGAAACTTGAGGAGGTTATCATTCGCTCTTGCATAAAGCAGACGGTAGAATAATACAACAGGAACAAACCACAGAAAATCCCAGAATCTTCGTCAGTATAGGAGAAGACGTGGACCGAGACGCACCTGCCGAAGGACATCATCATCCATCAATTCGTTACATAATTCTCGGCTGGGCAGGTGGTGTCCACGCTGGATGATGCCTCCTCCTCCTCCTCCTCCTCATCCCTCCATGTTTGGCGTGGTCTTGATCAGTCCAACTGCCGCCGCCCCTCCTCCTCCTCATCTAACCTCTCAGGAGGACCTCCTCTTCCTCCAACCTCCCAGGAGGACCTCCTCCTCTTTCTCTTCCTCCAACCTCTTTCAGGAGGACCTCCTCCTCCTTACAGACACTGAAGAAGACACAATGCAAAGCAGAAGGAGGAGGACCTTCGAGTCTTGAACGAGGATCCGCACCAGCCTGAGACCCGTCGAATGTTGAAACACCCATAATGATTTAGTCCACCTCAGGCGCTCGGTGAGTATTCTTCTAACTCTGCCAGTTGGTGACATTTCAAAATGTAAATTATATAACTCGTTGTGGCCAAGTTCTTGGGATCTTTTGTGTACTCCTTGGCGCCACCGCCCACGGCATGGGTACGAGTACACAGTAAAAGCACCTCTTTTTCTTTTTTTTTTTTTTTTTCGACTATAATCAAATCGATCACCCGATGTTAACGCCAGCTCTTCTAAGAAGGGAACACGGCAGTCCTTCGCGATGTACGACCGGTCTTGGAACGAACGAGTGCCGTCAGACTTATCGATGAAGGAAGTGGTTAGACGAATGTTATTAGAATACCATAAAAATCGAGAAAGAGAGAGAGAGAGAGAAGGGGGGAGGGAGGACAAAGAAAGATAGAGGAAACAGATGATGTATACTTTGGGGGTTTCTGCCAGAAACCAAAGTCTTCGGCACAAGTTATGTAGTTATATAGATGTCGGTCGGGTGCTCTAGTAAGAGAACAGGAAGGTTTCTATGGTCTCATTAGCTTGAGGAAGGCTTGAGATACCTTGAATCAAGGCATAATATACCGTGCCTACAAAGAAAGAGGAAAGAACAGAAAATCGCCAAGAGATATCGAGACGATAATGTAGAAAGAGGAGCGAGACAAAGGATTGAATACAAGGTGACTGAGAGAAGCCCTGTGTTAAGAGAGTGGAGTCTGACCCTGAGATGCTGAGGTCTAAAGCATTCTTAAGATACAGAAGTCTGAAGATGAGAGATGATAAAGATCTTAAATTGGGTTTAAAAGTTAAGCCGCAGGATCCTCAAGTTGACGCGAGGGAGCCTAAAGTTAAGACGCGGGTGCCTAACGTAATCTTAAGTCAAGCTGAAGGAGTCTTGGAGTTGAGAACCCATTATGGATCAGCTTTAAGCCAGCTCCTCCTGCCTTTTATGGCGATGGTGAGGTTATCAGACGAGAGAGAGAGAGAGATGTAAAGGAGAGAAAATGTGAGACATGTTGGGAAACGCTAATACAAGAGGAAGGGAACAAAAGTGGTGTAAAAGAATGCAGGGGAACGTAGAAAAAGGAGGTGACCTGAACGTTGTTGGTTGGTGAATGCAGAGTTGATATGTAGCTCATAATCAGAAAAAAAGAAAAAAACAAATCTTGAAAGTGGAAGCTGAAGAAAACCGGTAATCACAGTTCCAGTATCTAGTTCCAGCCTTGACTGAAGAAGGAGACTAGAACGCCACTCAAAGATACGGACAGAATGTAGGGCGTTGGCTTGTGTTAGAGGACGCTTGTGTGAGGCTGGGGCGAATGAGCGACAGGACACTGAGGACACCAGTCGTGGTTCACAAAGGAGGAGGGATGGTACCGTCAGGCATTCTGAACCTCTGGAACCAGACGGTACGACCAGTGAGAGCGAAGGTACGATCCCCAGAGCGCACAACGGTACTACCTGAAGGCTCTGGTAACAAAGAAGGCGACGCCATCGTACCCAAGAGTCGTGCCGTCGTGCTCAAGGGTGGCGCTGCCGTGTTCGAGGAGATAAAATACGACACGACACCCGGAAGCATACATACAGGGCCGTCACTCAGCCGTCCAGGGTAGTGCGCCCACGGCATCGTCAGGAGAAGCGCTCGTTCGACAGACTCTGGTGGCTCCATTACGTCCACACAGCTCGCACCTGGCCACTGAGCCAACACCTCTTGTTTTCCTTCTCAGCTTCTTCAGAGCACTCCTCTGGAAAGCCTCAACGCTGCGGATGAAGTACCTATACAATACCATGAGTACCATAATTGCTCGTAGTTACGCAGGAGGTCCGCAGCACATGTGAACAGCGTAGGTGATGCGTTCACTCGACATAATATAACGTTATATGCTGTGATGCCCACGCGGAGGGAGGAGACCTTCTTCGGTCTTGCTGATTTAACGGTCCAGCTAGCTTTTCCTAGATGATTATTAGAAATCTTGCTCTTGTCCTACTTACCCAACACGGGTTGGAATTTTAGTTTCCAAGGCGAGAGAGCCAGTGGTGTAGTGTGACTCATGCTGGGGGGAGAATGGGGGAAGGAGGTAATGACGTCCAGGCCAAGGTGACGGTCGTCGCACACCGGCACACGTGACGGCGGCCAGCGTAACACAAGCAGGGGAAAAGGAAGGGCTTTTATTGTTGCTCCTCCTCCTGCTTGTGTGACAGACAGACACACACACACACACACACATACAACGCTGCCTCCACACTTCCGCCCACTGGCGTAGTGATCACCGTGCTAGTTCACACCCGTGGTGTCATCACTAGCAGTGCACGGAACCCAACCATCCAATGGAGGTGGTGGTGGTACCATCCTCCTCCGTGGGGTTTGAGGCGGACTGTTAGGCCTGGACATCAAAATAATCATCGAGTGTACATCTCGGGTACATCTTACACAACAGCGGTTTATGCTTGAGTTTTCGACAATTCGTTATCAATAAGTACGAAGACCTGGACTGAAGGAGCAGAAATTAAGCAATACAGACTTCCAGTCAAGCCACACCGTACAAGCGTCCAGAGCCAAGTCAAAACAAGAATGATTTAGTCCGGTTAAACACGAAAGAGGTAGGGGTTTGTAAGCATACAAGAGTACATTATGCACTTTTGATGACCAAGAAGTAATTTCTACACGATGTATATGAATCAAGTTAGAATTTTCAACAGAGCGTACAGGGGCGTTCCCAAAGTGGTCTTCTGAACTTTCTTCAGAAAACATAAAAATGTAAACAAATAAAACGACGGTACTGAATGAATATTCTGGTACTGAATAAACCCTTAGTATGCATATCTAACAAAAACTGTAAACACGAAAAGAAAATAACGAATGATATTTTGGTATATATCGGTGTTTTGTTTAAGAGTTTATCACGTGTCTCGATAAACTGATGTGCCAACATGATCACAACGTCTCATTAATCCAGACGTCACCAGCGTTCCAAATAATCCTTGAATTTCCAAACCCTTCCAGAAAAAACTTGTCGTTCCTGTTTAGGTTTGGCGACCTGTAAAGTCCTAACCTTTTGCTCGTGAATTGTTATTATAAGATCGTATGACTCTACACATCGCCAAGTGCTTGCAGCTCATAGCAAATTTGTCACGTGCAAGGAAATTTAACACAGTATTCCTATTGAATCACAGGATTCAAAATGTCCTGCTGATGTCACATCTAAATTGTGTGTAAAACGATGAGGTTGTTGGTACAGGGTGTTCTACCGAATGTGTACGTATGTATGTATGTATGTATGGCCATTGATACTGATGCTGGAGGCTTTAAATCTGAGTTCAATTTGAGATATACTAAAGAGGTTAGATAGGTAACGTTTAGTTGGGCGTAAAGACGTAAAAATAACGCGTAAAAACTCGGATGTAATTGACATCTGTTTACGATACCGATGAAAATAAAACCCTAGATGACAGGGTCAGGCTTTGGGCGGTGGGATTCAGTGAGGTGTTATATATAACGGTGGGAAACGACTAGGCTTCAGCTGGAAGATGCACGTCTAAGTCTCCATTGAAAATGTTGATTTGTACCAATTGTCGTTCCATTTATTTACAGAATTCCCGATAGGAGGTGTCGACAACATTACCAAGTGTGTATTATTTGCTTTCTGGGTCCCCTAATGTACTGTATATATATATATTTTTTTTTCTATTTTCACAGTAGCCGTCGAGGGAAGGGCAAAAGCAAGCCAATTATTCTTTCACGATGTGGAAAGTTAATCGCTGGTTACAGGTTCTGTATTCTCAATACTTAATCCACTTAATCTAACCTAACTTAGCATAACTTGAGAAAAAGAAAGAGAAAGAAAGAAGCGAGGTGAATTTTCAGGAGATCCTCTTCTCATTTTTGGATAATACAAAACCACTAACAACTACATCTAGCAATATCCCCTACTTGCCAACAAATAAATAATTCAGTTACACATAAGCTAGGATATGAAGATTATATGGGTATCAAAAACTGAAGAATGATATATTGTTTTAAACTGATGCGTCTTGCACAATCGCATCACTACTAAGACTTACTCTTAATTTACACACGTCTTAATCAAACATACAACTTCAAGTTAGGTAACTTTGTAAAAGTATCTCGGCTTTAGATGAGACAGGCAATGAATGGCAACAAAATAAGAAGGGAAAGATGGAAAGACGTAAAAATGATGAGCAAACATTTAGGTTACATTTTCGTAAATACGAGTTTCGGTATTCAGTGTTTACATTCAAAAGTTTACTCTTCCGCGAATCAATGATAAATCTTACGCGCAATTCATTCATTTGCATATTATCCTTTTAACGAACATCAAAACTTCTGAACAACGTCTGCATTCTATTGAATTTTCCCCTGTATCATTCATGTCTAAGTGACAGTATGATAAATGCTACATTCATGAACCTGGGAATAAATTTCTCTTTACCAATGCCCCATTATAGTAATCCTGGGGGCCAAGAAAAAAAAAATCGACAAAATTGTTATTAGTACCTCGCTCGCTCGCCGTGTGTAAACATCAGACTCACGCAATGGTCGAGAAATTCTCCTGCCATTACTCATCCTGACCTAGAACTTTGTGTTTCTTGGCCGGCGCGAAGCTCACGGCGGCGATACGTTTCCTGGAGAACTGGCACACTGCGGTTGTAACACATGCGGTCATGAGTTGGTGGTGGTGGAGCGAGGCGAGGCGAGGCCAGGCCAGGCTCTCTCTCCCCTGTGTGTGTGTGTGTGTGTGTAGGAGTCGCCGCCATCCAGCGCTGCGTGGGCGATGGTGCCTTTGAGACATTTTTCTCCTTTCGCAGTATGTTAATGGCTAGCTCTAGTCCCGTCGCACCGAATGGAGAATGTCATTAGATAAAGTAAATCTCTTTTGTGAAAGTCTTCTTGCGGTTTGATGATTGCGTTACATTTATCTTCGTGTGAAAATACGTTTTCGACCTTTGTTTCACCTCTTGAATACCGCATGCACACTTCAACTCCCTCTCCTTACATAAAAAAGACAAACAAACATAAACTTTAACGTAATCTACCCAGATATTTAAGCTTGTTACCCACGTCAGGGGTGTGACGCATTACGTCTGTTACGTCAGTCTGTCTATCTGTTTACCATGCAGGGAAAAGGCTGGGGGGGGCCGCTTTACATTTGTCCACTGTGGAAGAGAGAAGCTCGAGGGGGTGACCTGATCACGAACTTTAAACTTTTAAACCTGACTGATGATTTACAAAGTTGTAAGACTAGAATATCCAGAGGACATAACGTGAAATACAGCAAGATACTTACTGAAAAAAAGGTGTAGTGAAGAATTACTTCTTATAGTGGTGGATGAATGGAATACACTGAATGGGGGAACAGCAAATCAAGACAGCATACAGAAGTTCAAAATGTATGATAACAGAGAGGTTGATTCAAGAGACGGGACCCCACGACTGTAGAACTCCCTCCCCGCACAGTACAAAGAAGTGATTGTGAGTAGATAATTACACACAGGCGGGGATGAGGGAAAGACCCCTTCGATGGAAAGAAGATTATCTTCGTGGAAGTGAACAACGGCAGGCATGTCAGAGGCGCCTTCTCTGTAGGAGCTGTGGTCACCAGCGGAGTACCGCAGGGTTCTGCTCTGTGCCCATTACTCTTCCTGATCTATGTGAATGACTAACTACAAGGACGGCACTCCTGCCTGTATGTGTTTGTGGATGTTGCCAAAGCCATGAGGGAAGCAAAAAGAGAGGAGGACTGCATCACCTTACAAGTGGACCTAGATAAACTCTGAAAGTTGGTGTGATCCAAAGTTGGAATCCAAGTCGAGCACAAATGTAAAGTAATGAGGGTGGAACATAGCAGAAGAAGGCCTCGATATTAATGTCATATTGCAGGAAATAAGCTGCAGGAATGTGTGCATGACTCTTAGGTCTTTGGAGCAGTCGTCGTCCCTAAACTGTCGCCAGGGTTCCGTCTCACGAGGACACAGTGATGGAGACAATCCGTGTGCTGGGAATTATCAACACTGCATTCCAGTACTATGGATAAGAGAATATCTAGCAAGCTGTTCATATCGTACATAAAGAGATAACTAGAAAATGCTTCTCAAGTTTAGTCACCGGTACTAGAAGAATGATAAGGAACTAATAGAGAAAGTCCAGAGGGTGGACAATAAAGATGATACAAGAATTAAGGGAGATGTGTTATGAGGGAATGATCAGAGGCCTTGAATTTGTCCACTAAGGAAGAGAGAGGAGTAAGGAGAGACCTTTAAGTCTTTGATCGAGTATGATGACGTCAACAGTGAAAAGTTCTTCGAAGGATCCGAGGAGAGAATAAACACACGTCATACTATCAAGTTAAGCAACAAAACTTGTAAGAAAAGGCGTAAAGACGCACTTTCATGTTATAAAAGCGGTGGATGAATGGAACTGAGAGATTAAACTGTGAATGTGGAAGGCATACAGAAGTTTAAAAAGTCCTGTGACGGAGACGGGGCCCCACGAGAGTAGAACTCCCTCCCCGTACAGTACAAGAGATGGGGACCCCACGAGTGTAGAACTCCCTTCCCGTAGAGCACAAGAGATGGGGCCCCGCCAGTGTAGAACTCCCTCTGCGCACAGTAAAAACAGGTAATTACACAAACGCACTTGGAAAGAAGGAAACACATCAGCTGGTATTATCGAACCTTACAAGCGTCATCGTGTTCTTCGTCGATTCGAAACGCTTGGATTCCCTACCACGTGAAGTCAGGAACGCCTTTAGAACTTCGATTCTTCTTGCCAAACTCACCTATACCTTCCTCCGCCTCATGGCCTTCCCCTGTGTCCGTCACATCTCAGATGCTCACATAAAGGGTGCAGAAAAGGCACCGCCCTTTATACGGTCCCTCCTACACCATCTATCAAGAGGGGGATCAATACACCCAGACAACTCCCAACTCACTTTAATCCATCACCTGGATTTCATCCTACAGGTCGGGAAGATGCTACTGCACTGCACCGCATCATCCTCTACCCCGCCACCGTCAACAGAGATCCCTCGTCCCCGGGGTTGCAGGTCGGCCTATACCAGCTGGTACACACTGATACAAGAGCAGCCCCATCCCAACCTTTGTGACCAACATGAGTAATTACTATGCTTTTACAGTGACCTCCACTTCTTTCTTATTTGTGCCAAGACAATTTAACACTTCACCTTCCAACTCCCTTTTTTTATGTTGCTGGATGTACTTTTGCATATTTTTTCCATCCACTGTCGATGCTAACTCAGTGCGTACTGTTATCTATTATTACAATCGTTATTTATAATGATTTACTATTATTCTTGTTATCATTATTGTTATCATTACACACTTAACACATGCAAACATCCTGATAACATAAGCCTTGGCCACAAGTTTAGTTAATGAGGGATGTAAGCGAGGGAGATGCAGAGATTTACGCTGGGTCAATATTGTGCCAGTAACCTCAGCCCAGACTCGAGGTGTGTGTGTGTGTGTGTATGTGTGTCTGTGTGGCAGGAGAGAGTGTTAGAAGGAGTTAGGGGGGAGAGGGGGGGGGGAGGCAGGATCACCTCTCGTTGACCTAGACAAGGCCGTTAACCGAAGCCGTACTGAGCCGGTTCCCGTTATCCCAACATGTTCAACGAACCGTGATGGGACGTAAATACAAACATGTGTGTGTGTGTGTGTGTGTGTGTTTGCGTGTGTGAACTCTGACCTCGCTCTCTCGACCCGACGCGGGTCATGGTGGTGAGTTGGGGAGAGGGGAGGGGAGGGGAGGGAAGGGGAGCCCATTCCTGTGGCGGGGGGGGGGGGGGCTTATCCCTTCCTCTACTCTCGTGATACGTAATGTCCCTTCATCACGACAGTCTGTGCCATTACAGAGATGGACCATTCATCTGGACTACTGTCATACATACCCACGTTGGGTTTTCGCTCATAGCCGATAGTGTTGGCTGGATCGGGGGTGGGTGGTTGGAGGGGGGGGGGGAGAAAGATTCTAGGCCATGTAGGTAGTGACCCTGACGTGACCTGATAGATACACAGGGTATGGCACCCCTAAATGGTGGTGGTGTGGTGACCTGACGTGACCCAACACACACACACACACACACACACAGGGTTCGGCTCCCTGATGAGTTGTACCCACGACATAGATGACCGTCAAGAAATAAATCATAAAAAAATAATCGTTAGTGTTTGTTTGTCCTATTTATCTCCTCTCAGTCTCCACATAGTCACGGAGATTTACAGACACACAGCTACATCTCTCTCTCTCTCTCTCTCTCTCTCTCTCCCGGGGAAGCGTCAGAAAATGGGAGTCACGTGTTCTTAAAGAACATATGATGAACAGCAAACAGCGGGAGAGGATGTGACGAGGCTCTGACTCTGGCTCTATTAACACAGCAGACAAGGGATAGTGAGGGGGCAGGAGACACACGCTGAGTGATAGCTGAGTGGCGCTTGAGTGACAGCTGAGTACTGGTTAAAATGGCATTTGGCAGGGTGGGGAGTGGATGAAGGCAGGCGGGGGCGATAAACATCTGACATTCCACTGTGGAATGTGGAGGAAGTCGTGTGGACGGGGTCGTGTGTGTATGTGGGGGGGGGGGGGGGAGGAGGAGAATCATTAGAAGGGTGGCGTGTGGAGAGGGGGGGGGTCGTCATGTGGATGGCGTGCAGCGCCCGAGGGCTCTGCGACGGAAGTGGCGTGACGTCAGCCCGCTAGGCCTGCTTATCGGTCAGCGTCCCTCCGCTGGTCCACACACACACACACACGCACACACGAACATTATCCCTGCAGACCTCTCTCCCCCACTCCTCCCTCTAAGCTCACCTCCTGCAGCAGGACCCTAGAGTCATCATTTCTCTACCCGTCCCAGGACTCCACCTGTCACACTATCCTCTTCACCCTCATCACTCCTGTCCTCACTACGACCACCCCGTCATTATCACCACCACCAAAACGCCATCGTCACCTTCAGCACCCTGGGTCACCACCACCAGCACCACCACCACCACCAACCCTCCCTCGTGTGGTCGATCACCACCGCCGCCAACCACCAGGGACAATGGGCACAGACCAGGCCAGAAATTAGGCCGGCAACTAGGACAAGGATGAGCTGGGCAGCTAGAGCAAGTGGGCCAAGGCCTCCAACATGTAATCCCAGCCTTGCAACCAATCTTCCCGCATCTCCATCTTGGGAGAGGAGGCGAGAGGCGCACTGCTGTTGGCTATGGCTTGTACAGACGCCCCTGCACCACTGGACTCTGGCGGTGGTGTGCCCAGGTAAGCGTGGACTTGCGACACACCCCGAGCGGCCCATTTCGGCCACGTCCCCAGCCTGGGTTATGGCGGCGGTTCCCTGCTCGACCCACTGGCTTAGAACCTCAGGGTATAGTCTACGTTTCCTCTCTTGATCTATTATTCACTGCAGAGTTCTCTCCTCTCATTCGACATATGATCAGTAAAACCAGGCTTCGATGTACCCGTCTCCACTCTCTGGGAAGCAAACCCTATGGGCACATACAGCCAATGTTGAGGAAGTGTAGGAAAGCTATGGAAGCAGACCACGCTAACGTCATTGCACTCTGCAGTTTATAAAAGGAAACTTGTGTATAGTTAAAAGCTGATTGAGAGAAAGTAGAGACGTGTTTCCCCCTTCAACGTCTCCCCCGATCCATCTGTGACTCAGCGTCCGGGAGGAAACACCAGGCTAAAAATCCTTTCTACAGGATCTCTCCCAGTGCTCCTTCTTGCTGAGACGCAGGACAAAGACATAGGATACAGGAATCTAAGATGCAAGGACTCTAAGACGCATGATCTGAGATGCAGGATTTGAGACGCAGAATCTAAGACGCAGGACTCTGAGACGCAGAATCTGAGACGCAGGAATCCGAGACGTAGGAGTGAGACGTGCAGGCGAGGGGACGTCCTCTGGGAGGCCGCCATCAATCAATCAACCAATCGGGAAGACCCGAGAGCACTGCCAGAACCTGCGACTCTGTCTGTCTGTCTGTCCAAGGTCGCCATTAGGGTATGGCAACTGTTGCCACTTGTCCTGCCCCTTGACCGCTCTCGTACCTCCCGTGAGCACGACGGTACGACTCCGTGAGCATGTCGGTACGACCCTTAAAGCACGACGGTGCGACCCCTAGAGCACGTCGGTGCGACGACTGAGCACGACGATACGACCCTTGAGCACGACTATGCCACATCTTTGAACACGACAGTGTGACGCAGCGGCACGGGCAGGAGCAGCAGGTACCACGGACGGACAGACCACAGACGCCACAGTCGCTCGGATGTGGTCGGGGGTCCCATCATCTTATGTACCTTCCCAAGTCATCGCTTATCGTCTGCAGTGTCTGACCAGACCACAGGGGAGGAACCGGAGGGCGGACGACCGACCCTCTCCTCTCCTCCCTCCCTCCCTCCCTCCCTCCCTCCCTGACCCCCTAGCCCTCACCCTCTGCCGTGTCACGCGTTACGAGGAAAAGTCAGTTCGGTGATTCAGAACGTCCCTTCCAGGTATGACAGTGATATATGACCCACGATAACGCTGTGATGACAAGGGGCCACTAAGGGACACTAGACGCCCTGAGGAGGGGTGCAGCGTCGGCAGTAAGAGAAGCCCTTTGGTAATCTCAAAAGCTACGTATGTTCCTAGATGACAATAATCATATTTTCTGGATTTATTTACACACTCCTCCTCTTGCGACTCCTGCTGACAAACCGTTCGACCGCCTCGAGTTGAAAACGTCTCGCAGTTCGTGTGATGGCAAACCAGAGACATCAACAAACAACATTTCACTTATGCAAATAGTATCATGTATTGTCTCTAAACACGGGATACACTTGGCCTACACTTGGCCTACACTAGCCTTCGTGCGACTCACACACGTAATCTTACTTTCAACGACCCCCCCCCCAATCCATCATTAGCCTCGGAACTACACTTATAAGGGCAGGAAGACCAATTAGGGAAACTCAATTAACCACGGAGACAATATCAGAACTCCGTCGCCTGGTTGGGAGACTCGAGACATACCGCAGGGTGCCGTGCTAGCTACAGTGCTACGAATGAAGGGGAGAAAACAGTGCTATACCGGCGGCTCTGCCACTAACACGTACCTAAGGACGGGAATACCTGACACCAGCGTCCTGTGGTCTGATGGTTCCAGGAACGTTTCCACGACAATTTTTTTTTTCTGCGAAGTGAAATTCTGGAAGTGGCGTGAGAGGTGCCTGTGTTGGTTTAGGGTATGCTTTTTTACGAGAAGGGGTTTATATTGTTATATAAACATATAGAGAGGATGTCATATAATTATATACACACAGAGAGTTTGTTATATAAACATACAGAGAGGTTATATAAACGTATAGAGAGGTTGATGAATGGGAAAAAATAAGAGACAAGGGAAAATATTATATAAATTTGGAGAAAGTGGAAAAACAAACCCGTCTTTTGAAATGTGCCAGGATAGTTGCTATGGGAAAGACATGAGAGGGTTGAGAGTTCCAAAGCTTCGAGGTGTATGGGAAGAAACAGTTATCAAAACGGCCCACCCTTGAGTTGCCAACGGGCACGCGACAATCATGCGACGCAGTAGCTTGCCGAGTATGCTGTCTATTTCTTCTTGTGTGTGTGTGTGTGTGTGTATGTGTGTGTGTGTGTGTGTGTGTGTGTGTGTGTGTGATGGACACTGTACTATGCAGTCTGATAACGTCACTGCCAGAATACGTCAATATTACAGGTATGTCTGCCAAGTCACACAGAACAACTGGTATGCCACCACCCCCTCGAGCACTCCAAGTGTCGGCACTGCTCTGCATACGATAGATATATGTATACATTTGAACATTACACTGCTGCGTGCCGTGAAATAAGTGATCTCACGGCTATAAGTCTAAGGTAACGGAGAGTTCCGGGTTCATCTCACCGATTCAAATGTTCTTAAGGACGTCCTCGTCTTACAGTGCAAAGAAACTTGCCTTATCAACCTCTCAGTGTCGCCTTGTATTCTGTAAATCATAAACACTGTACCTGAATGTAATCTGATTCTCTTCTGTATTCTCATCAAGTGCCGCTGTATGCTGTATATGTCACGTACTCTGACGGTCTCTAGTGTCACTATCGACGAAACTATATTATTTCTTAATACAGATATTGTATGACTGTATTGTAGTATTCTGTATGTATACACCTTGTGTTATGATGTATCCTGTATGTATACAACTTATGCGTAAATGTATTATGATACTCCATATGTATACATCTTGCGTTTAAACGTATTCTAACACTGTATATACACATCTTGCGTTTAAAGGCATTAAATGTATTATCACAAATGTTAATAACATTTCCCACCCCCTACTTCCTTTGTCCCCAACGGGATGAGGGGGCTCCCCCACGGGCCCCTTGGGCACACCTGTCACCGCTGGCATGCCCGTGTGATGTGACCCACCGTATACCCTATGCCTTCTCTCGCCCCAACATCATCACAGGAATGCTCTCTCTCTCTCTCTCTCTCTCTCTTTCTCTGTCAATACTATGTAATTTTTTTGGTGCGTGTGCAGGCAGGTATAAGGCGAACTTGTGGGGAGGGGAGGGGAGAGGGAGATGGAGAGGGGGGGGGGGCAAGTCAGGGAGGGGGCGGGCCAGTGGACGAGGGGGAGGGGGAGAGAGGGGGCCAGGGAGGAGGGGGAGGAGGCCGGCTTGCTGGTCATATCTTGTTACCCGACACCCCTCGCAAGCGCGCGCACGCGCAAATAAACACACACACACACACACACACACACACACACACACACACGCACCATTCTCGATTACACACAAACACACACACACACACACACACACACACACACACACACACACACACATGAAAACAAACACTGGATACATGTTGGAAATGATGTAAAGAAATAATTCAATAGATTGCAAAATTGTAAAAATTCTATCCCTCCCGATACTCTACAAATAGGTAATTATATATGGATAATCACGCTGCATCACGAGACTCCATGGTGCGTTGGTTAGAGCAGCAGCCCACGAATCTCAGGGGCCCAGGGTTCGAGTTCCGGGCAAGGCAGCTAGCTGGCTCAGAGCCAGCCCACCTGTTCATCCTCCCCTTCGGAGTTGGCTATTATCTATTTTTTTATCAGGTACTCCCAGGATCTCTTTTACGGGGCTCCTGCAGCTTCAAGGCTGCACTACAATCAGTAGCAGGAAAATGACGGACTCCTTTGGAGTGAATTTTCACTTGTGGTTACCTCATGCAGGAGTGTATCTTCTATCTAACTATCTACCTATCTATCAAATGCAATGAGGATTTTTTTTACCATGCGTGCGGAATAGAAAAGGAGAAAGGTGAGTGGTTCCCGGTGAAGATGGGTCTCCGTCAAGATTGTGTGATGTCACCGTGGTTGTTTAATCTGCTTTTATGGACGGGAAGGTTAGGGAGGTGACTATAATGGTCTTACAGTGAAAGTTGGGTCTGCATTATGCTGAGGGTGGAGGGGAAGTGGGGGGAGTTGGACAATGTAGGTAGATCAGTTGCTGGTGTCAGATGACTAGGCTCTTAAATGTAAACATATGTAGGTGCAGCATGTGCAGCATGGGAGAGAAGCACGACGATTTGAGCGTAAGGTTGAATGGGTAAGATCTGGAGAAAGTGGAGTGGATGTAGCCAGCGGGAGGAACCATGGGAGAAGTGGACGTGACAGCAGGAGGAACCATGGGGGAGTGGACGTGACAGCAGGAGGAACCATGAGAGTAGTGGACGTGACAGCAGAAGGAACCATGCTGGATCAAATCGAGTCATTGCGTGATAGACTGAGCTAAACTCCTGGGCGCACTGCGGGCGTGTGGTAAGAGACATAATAGTCCCGACACTGTCTTATGGATGAGTCTTGGGCCCATAACGCAATAGGAAATAAAGTAGAAAAAGTTCAAGAGATGGGACCCCCACGAATGCAAAACTCCCTCCCTGTACAACACAAAAAAGTTTATTTCAGATAAGTAATTTCACACACACACACACGCACACACACACACACAAAATTGTATCTACAATCTACGTCAAGCATCTCACTCTATCTACGTACGCCTTCACAACCAGTTGCAATTGGTATCACTGTAATGTAGTCACCTCCCCGTATTGTGGAGAGGGTCCCATTTCTCTTGAGAATAAACTTTTGAAACATGAAATCTTAATTTACAGTAAAGCAGTTAATTCTCTCGTCAAATGCGATGCTATCACAAAGGGGTGTTGGTGACGGTGGTGGTGTGGGGCCAGTAAGACTAGGAGGGTTCGGGAGGGGGATACGTTGGTTGGGGAGCGGGGAGGGTACCGCGGAGGGTTGGGGTGAGGAACGCGGCATCTGGCACTACAAGGCACGGCTGTTATCTCTTGGGTGAATGACACTGACCACGACACCACCGACCGAACCCATTACCTCTTGGCACCCCTCGCTACTTACCCCCCACCCCAGTCACCCCCTTAGCTCTCTTAGAAACCCCCTCATGTGTATGGCCCCACGGTGAGGTTGGCGGGTTCGATACGAGAGGCTGGGTACGATATACGTATATCATTATGGGGGTGATAACGGGAGTCCTACGCGCCCTCAGATGAACATCCTTTGTCGATGAAATCTTTCTGTGGCTATTTCTCGCCACTGTGGCGCATGTTAGCCCGCCTCACACACCGCCGGGGTCCAGCCAGCCAGCCAGCCAGCCAGCCTCGCCGCGCCAGAGATCAACGCGTGGGAATAAAACGATAAAAACGCGTCCCTCATATATGGTCCGCCGGACGGCCGAACATTACGAAATAAAAGGTAGAGTTGCGAGAGGCGGCAACCAGCCAAGGTGGGCGGGTGGCGGCGCTCTGTAAAGGTTTGACCGTATAAGGCAGGCGGGCGGCCGCTGTGCCCTCGGGGTGGGCTAGCCAGCCAGCCAGCCAGCCAGCGGGCGAGCGAACAGGCGGGCGGGCCGACCAAGCTTCTCCAGGGAGGGGCGGCTCCCGCAAACCTGTCCTTACAACACCCTCTCTCGTTCCTATTAACTTTATGGATGCGACTCTCAAATGGTTCTAATTTAGTAAAGAAGGATTATAATTGCTCTCCCAGGGATTAGGGTTTGGGGGGGGTGGTTGTTTAGGTAGCGTATCGTGCCGGTAGGGTCCACGTCTAGATATTTATGGCGTAATTGTGCTATATGTTCCGACTAGGCTTCCTATATGAGGAATGGTGAGTCAGAGGCGTTGTTTTGCACGCCCGTGACTCATCCTGTGAGGTTATGGTTATTCTCCAGAGGACACTAGTAGAGAGAGAGAGAGAGAGAGAGGCACAACAGCAGAATTCTTCAAGGTATGGATAGCAAAAGATCCTCTCACAGACAGCGCGGGAATAAGACTATTTCCTCAAACGTCCCAAAATAGTAACACTTTAAACGGCCAACTGGGATGTTTTCCCACCCAACAAAAATGCGTGGTTTTCCTCGGCTGTGTGGATCAGCGTTCTGCGTACGTGAAGCGGCAAAAATAAAAAAAATAAACGTATGACGCTAGGCTAGGCAGCTATGTTTGTAGTAGGCTAGACTGCAGACTGCTGGCCGCCCTGCCGCCCACACCAGGCGAGCGGGTAGAGAGTGCGGCGGTGGGCGTCCCCGAAGCGCTTGCTTCCCTGAATGTAGGTTAACTACCTCACACACTACAATTACTCCCCGCAATTAACACAAGCAAGGCTCGCCTCCCGCCCCAGCCTGTGTGTGTGTGTGTGTGTGTGTGTGTGTACCTTACTGGAAGCTGGTTAACTGCATCGTCGCGCAAAGGTGAATTGTATTGCATGATTCTTTGACATTTTTTTTCCTCCTAGGTTTCAACAAGCCTAACCTAGCCCGACCACCTGAACTTAACGTAGCTCAACCACCTAATCTCAGTTATCTCATCTATAGGTTTCAACAAGCCTAACCTAGCCCGACCACCTGAACTTAACCTAGCTCAACCACCTAATCTCAGCGATCTCATCTAACCCAACCATTTACCCTAATGTTAAATACCTAACCTAACCAAACCTAACATAAACAACTTGAACTAACCTAATCTTTCACAATGTTGCATAGTTTCCACTGTACTGTGTCTTTACGCTGTTCTGTAAGGATTATTTTTTTCAATTTACATTTACGTTGAAATAATTCCACTGGAGCATAATCAACGATTTCACTCGCATGTTGGGTATTTATATTCTTTTTTTTCCTTCCGAGGATAATTTAGTGATCTGTTTTGCTTCATTGTATTCAAGCTTAAAATTACATGTAATTACTGGAAAATTACTCTCGCAATTCAGGATGACTAATCTCATCTCGTCGGAGCGTATTTGGGGACCAGGCTCGTTTTTATTCTGGTCGATAGACTGGAGAAGGTAATCAGAGCACAAAGGGTGATTCTTTCCAGCTAGGAAGAATCGTCTAAAGACGAGTCAATTAGGAATAGAACGAGACTTGGCAAAGAAAAATTAGGAAGTCATTCTTTGACTAGGCTAAGGAAGAGATGGGTGAGAAGACTGTGTATTGTAGAATTGCCTAAATGTCAGAAAATACGGTTGAGGGAGTCACAGAAACCATCTTTAAACTCCTCCGGAGTCACAATCACGTCATACCCAATTTTTCGGGCTACGGAGACACTACTCAGGCAATATCCTACAGCAGAAACCTGGACAAAAATGCAAGTCAGGAAGGATATAGGAAAACACTGGCATAAGGAGCACGGGATGCGGATGTTACTAATGTTATGGGGACTCCTAGGAAGCCTATCCCACCCCCAACCTTGGCAAAGATCCTCAAATATGAATCTGTGCTACAAAAAAATATTGGAGATCAAAGATAATGAAGTTTATTTTAAATTCACCCGACCCACAAGACAGGAACCGGATACACACTGACATATTTATTCCCAGGGATGTGCATCACCACAACAACCACCACCACCCACCGTAAATAAATGTCCTAAATTCAAATCTTTATCCTTACGAGACCTGGTTTGACAATGCTTCTATGTATCTGTGAGCCAATGATGTATCTATAAGTCTGCGTATACATATTTATGTGTATCTACAAGTATGTAGACCTGTATATATGTGCATATGTGTGTGCAGGAACACGTCTACTACCGCTAGGCTGGGCCACGACTGATAAATGATAGAGCACGCGTGATTCTCTAGTCTGGCCGTCTCGCATCATGAAGCCTTGGAGGGAAACGCTTATATGAACGTATCCGGGCTTTTACAATCTCCTAAAACCTCAATGGTGTAACCAATTGTGACCAGCTACGTAAATCTGCGTCAACTCTACACACTGGAGTTCCTGTAATGTCTTCACCACGCCAGGGGCATGTTGGAAAGTAAATAAATGTGGTGGATGTGAATACAAGGCCTTAAGAACCCGATGACGCCGCGGCGCGCGGCCACCTGGTGGCCGGAGAGCGAAATACACTGTATTTATTCCTTTGCACAACCATGGACAAGATTTAACGTAATAATTTTCTCAGCAAAGCAATTCTCTCACTATCATAATGCAGTGGGGTATGTCTTTTAACCCCCGACGGCACAACTTCAGTACAGCTTTCCGTCAAAACACAGCAACTTTTACCGTCATCACAACTTCTTCCCGTCAGCATAACTTCACGCCATCGTAATGCCTTCCCGCCAAAATAACAACTTCCCGCCAAAACAACAATTTCCCGCCAACATAACTTCCCTCTACCTTCCCAGCTACACATTTCCTGCTGCACTCCCTCTCTGCATCAGAAATAAAGTGGAAAACATTCATTATCTTTAAATCTACAACTTGCTTAAGGTCACCAACAGGAAAAGAATAGATAAGACAAGTAATAAAACTGAACTGACACAAGATGTTATCTTTTTGTGTGAATTTTCCTTATTCAGCATGAGTCACACTCCATTTTCTACGTCCAGGGATAACTCAACTATTATTACTAACTCATGTAAAAACTGTTATCGTGCTTGCTGTGAATGGGCGTCTTTGGATTTTATAAATATTTTGTTTACATACTAAAAGACTTTACAGAGTTTCTGATGAATCCATTGCTATATTTGGGTTAAACCCTGAATTAATCAGAATTACTTATCTACAATTTTTTCCTCTCTGCTTCTTTAAGTTACTGACATTGTTAATCAAATTGTTTTTGGAAGAGATGGATAAGGGAGACTACCTAGGGACAGACTTTTCTCGTTTTTTCTTTTTTTAAATATTTAAATACCTAGCAGGTCATAGTTTGGTTGGGGTAGGATGGGGGGAAATCCGTGGTCATCCCAGGCCAGAGATGAGGAAGTATGAGGCGTATGATGAAGGTAGCTGAACTGAGGGAGACTATGATGAGGGAAGCGAAGGAGAACCTCCCTCTCTCTCACACTCCCAACTCCAGAGGCAGCGCTCCTGGGGTAGCTAGACGTCACCTGATCCTGTTACATCCCTGAGGGGGTATCATCATCGCCACCCACTCACCCCCTTCCCCCCCCCCCACACACACACGCACACACGCACACACACACACACTTGGCCCTGTAAGACAGTGCCTCCACAGCAGCACCAACACTACCACCACCACCACCACCAGGCGACGATGGTGGGCCCAAATTTTCCTGCTGGAGCCCCCTCCGTTAAAGTGGTCAAGTGGGAGCAGATGGCGTGGGAGGCGTGTGGTCGAGGTCATCATGCAGGTGGCCGACGCGCGCGCCCCCTGGACCCACCGTCATCCCTACCAGCAGTAGAAGATGGCCAGCCACCCAACCTACACACTGTATCACTGTTGCCCAGACGGCAACTCTCCCCAAATCCTGTACTACACCAATGGGTCACAACGAGTCTCTACGAGAGAGACATCCATCCACTGGCTTCCCCAGTACCTTAAGGTGCCCAGCTGAAGGCAGTAGAGGTGTGTAGAGGTGTAGTGAAGTTGTTAACAGATGGTCATTCTTGTGAGTGTTTTGTGTACGTGGTTGATGGCGGCCCCTTCCGCCCACACCCCAACACAGGGCGTGTCCTCCACTCACCCAGCCACCCACATAAGGACGTCTGGACTCTCCCGTCCGCCCACGAGTACCCACCTGCTCACAGACATAAGACGCAGTCATGCTGGAGGTCTCCTCCAGCTCGTCGTCCTCCTACTTAAAAACGAAAAGGTTCCTTGCAGTCGTGGCCTGTAACTGCGTGTGACCAGATGTTGGAGAAGGATGGCTCGATAATCTCTCTCTCTCTCTCTCTCTCTCTCTCTCCCTCTATATCTCTCTCCCTATCTCCCTCCCTCAGCACTGGAGGAGCCAATGACACGCTCGTTGCCTCGTCCTCACCTGCGGAGTGGCGCACGAAATAACCTCACTTCACCTTCAACCAAAAGGGGCCACGCCTTACACAATCTGGGCCCGCGTCACTACATCAACCTGAACATCACCATTACCAACTAAATATAATCAAGAACAATATATGCAAATCCTTTTTTTCTCCCGCGGGAGGAGGAAAGAGAGGAGTCAAACAACAGCTCTTTATGTCGGAGGAGAACAGAGGACCCGCCAGCCCCGTACACCGCAGCAGGAGCTGGAGTCCAGGGGACAGACATCCCCCCACTCTCTTCCCTCACAACGTATCCTTTATCTATGTTCTCAGTCCATAAACGTCGCTACCGTCAGCCGAATTCTGTCTATTTTCCTACCCCAAAATCTTGACCCAAACTGAATAACATAAGCCTGGCAAAAGATAAATAGAGAAAAATATGTCTTTGAAAACTGTGTGCATGTTGAGAAAACGACAACAGATCAACGTTGTGCTCCCGACTATAGTGCTATAGTGTGCCTAGCGAAGTGGGGAGGTCAATCCTGGGAAGCTATGTGACCAGTTTTCTGAAAGAGAGTGAGGTGGTGGTGACACCCCCCCCTGTGTGACCCGGAGGTCACAAAGGTGAATTCAAACTTAACGAGCCGTCGGATTGGTAGCCGCGCCTAGAGAGAGAGAGAGAGAGAGAGAGAGAGAGAGAGAGAGAGAGAGGCATCTTGAAAACTGACGAGTCAGATTATAGTAATTAGAGATAATCACTGTTGCTGTAAAAGAGTAATTTACAAAACGAATTGTAATTACAGGAATGAACCATGTTTAACCCTCCTGAGCGCGACGGTTCGACTCCCGGGTACGGTGGCTTAGCCCTTGACCTGACCCTAAGGGTCGTAGCAAAGTGCCCAAGGGTCGTAACCCGTCGTGCTCAAGGGTCGTGTCACACACCCTTAGGGCTCCACCAACCTGAAGGAGCAGGTGGGGAAGAGGAAGGGGAGACCTTGTCGGAACTTCGACCCCCCGTCCACCACACGTACTGCGTCAACCTAAGGTCGTGTGAGGTCAGGTGGTGGGGTATTATACCACTGGCTCACGACCTCGTTGACCTTGGTGCAAGAGGCTTAACTGATGGTTACCCAGGTTCGTCGTGACCCGTGAAACTACTCGGGGAAGGGGTTGGGTGGGCTCCAACCAAGGTGCTGGTATTCTGGCGTCCGGGTTCATGCCACCACAGCCAGCCAGAGTGCCAACGCGGGGAACTGGATGGGATTTAGAGTGAGTTGTGGCAGCAGGACACGGAGATGAACCAACCAACCAGCTGCAGGCAACAACCATACTTTCGTCTACCACAGTCTGGTCTGCCGTAGCCTGCTCTATATATCCACAGTCTAGTCTACCACAGCCTGGTCTGTACCACAGTCTAGTCTACCAAAGACCACTCTACTACCACAGCCTGGTCTACAGCAGCCTTAATCTACCACAGTGTGGTCTATTCCACGATCTAGCCTACGACAGGCTGGTCTATTAACACGGCCTGGTCGATACCACAGCACCACCCAACTTGCCCTGCAACTCTGGCCTCTGCTGAGCCAACAGCGTCTGTCACAGTTGTATACGGGAAGATATCAGAGAGAGAGAGAGAGAGAGAGAGAGAGAGAAGCAGCGGTCATCAAGTGGCCTCATAGCTAGCCAGCCAGCCAGCCAAGGACCACCACTTTGTAATGCACCTCTCGAGGTGTTGTGTCCAGATGAGGAGGAGCAAACGCGTTGCGCACCTGCCTTGCTCGCGGGAGGTGGAGGGAGAGGGAGTGGGTGGGATACACTCTGTCTGTTTACCTACGTGACTCACTCTCTGTCTGTCTACATAATATATATATATATATATATATATATATATATATATCCTGACCTGGGGTACCAGTGTTGTAGTTCCCTTCCTCATTATACTTACATACTAAAGATCTTCCTCGAACAGCTGAAACGAGCGTTCAAAACAAGTCTCTCCCTGAGGCCGGGCAAGCTTCACTTTTCCATGAATCCCCCGCTGGGTGTGTCACTTCCAGCTGTACAGAAACACCGAGTCTTTTCCCATTCAGTGTTGTTGTTTTTTTTCAGCAAACACGACAATTTTCTATCGAGTCACCTTTGATCTTTGGCTACGACGCTCTTGCTCCAGCGTATCTGCTGCAAGTTTTCCTATATTCACAACGGAGTTGCTCTTAAAATCTTCACGGCATTTCCGATCTCAGCTACACGTCCCTCCTGCGGATAACCTTGTCAGAGACCATTAGAGTTCTGTTATCTGCCCTTCCCGTGTATACTGCCCTCCAGCAGATAACCTCGTCACAGACCATCAGGTCTTCTATCATCTGTCCTTCCCATGCATACTGTTCCCCAGCAGATAACCTCGTCACGGACGATCAGGTCTTCTTGTTAACTGTCCTACAGCAGATGACCTCGTCACAGACCATCAGGTCTTCTATCATCTGTCCTTCCCATGGATACTGCCCTCAGGCTGATAACCTCGTCACAGACCATCAGGTCGTAAATATGTGTTCCTCCGTCCAACAGCCGATCGACTCTCTGGGAGAGATCAACTCGTTTTGTACCTGAGAGTGTATTTATTGTCCTGCCCCCACGTCTGGCAGTGTTACCCAACTGATGACACCTGATCTGCGGCAATACGCCACATCACCGTCCTTGCTCAGACACAGCAGTGGAAGCTCCTCCCTCTGCCTTTGGTGCTTCTCACCCACTCCTTCGCTGTCCTTGGTGACATATTCAATCCTCAGAGTCCCAGTTCTAAATCCAGTCCCATCCTCTTTCCCCCCCCCCTGTGCCAAACTCAGACGAACGCATACACTCGCTTGACTTAACGTCTGCCATCGGCGGATTCTTCGACTGTGGACGTAATACAAGCAAATAACACCCCACGCTCCACTCTCCCATGCTTGTCTCCCACATATATACTCCCCTTGACTGCAGCAGTTCCTCTCTGGGCACAACACAGTCTTTTCTAAGAACGCACCTTTCGTCTTAAATGAAGGCAGGGCATCTGCACGTCCCTCGGCAGCTGGGGGCTAAGTAGCCTTTTATCCTGTTCAGTGTGCCAGTCGCATCCTCCTCTTGTCTCTCAAGGTACGAGGAAGGGGGCCAGGTGGCACCTCCTCCATTCATCGACTGACGCCCCATCCCCCTCCAGACGGGTCGGTCGGTTGGGGCTGCGATGGCCCACTACCTCGTCCGGGATTGAGTTTAACGCAATGTAAAGGGACCTCTCTCTCTCTCTATCTCTTCTCTCTCTCCTTGCCTGACCACGACACTTCACTTTTAAACTCGCTTAATGCCACCTCCGCGCCTCAACGAGGTTCGTACGCTTGTTGGTGCCCCGTTCGTTACCTGACGGGGCACTGGTACTGTGGTGACCTGTGTGGGGCAACAGTACCACAGGGACAGGTACTAAGGTACCTGGGTCGCAAAACAGTGATATGATAGTCGCCAACTGTTAAGGGAATCCCTGTTGTGCCCATAGAGGGTGAGGTACAACAGGGGTGGGGTGGGGTGGGGGCTTTGTTTCTACAGAGGGTAGGGTATAAGGGAGTGAATACAGAGGGTGCATTAGAACAGGAGGCGTTGTACACGGTGGGGTACAACATGGGTGCTCTATAGAGGGTGGGGTGGGCTCTCTGCTGGCTGAGGGGTTACTTGAGTGGGGAGAGTCAGTGGGGTGGGTTCTCCACCGGGTCACTGTGGTGGGGTCTGTACTGGGTGAGGATTACTGGTCAGGGGTTCCAAAGTGGTCTGAATTAGACTGGTGGGTGGCTAGGTGGGTGGGTGGGTCGGTCTGCAAGGGTGGGTCAGAGACGCATACATCCGCTGGGAGGCGACATGACCAGATGAGTGTGTGAGGCCGATGAATGGCGTGTGTGTGTGTGTGTGTGTGTGTGTGTGTGTGTGTGTGTGTGTGTGTCCAGACGATGTGGATTAAGGGGGGGGGCTGTCTGAGGAGGGGCCAGCCGCTAGCAAGTTTAGTGAAGTACACACACACATACACACACACACACACACACACACACACACCACATGAAACAGACACACAAACACAACAACACGCCAGGAGACACACAAACAAACGGACGCACTCTGTCAATGAGCCAGGCGGGCAGCCCTCTCCACGCACTCGGGATAATGAAGCAATAGAGGCAGATATGCACTCAAGTGGCAAGGCCATCGGGATACAGCCACTGAGAGACGCCTGACTTACTTGCTTGCTTACTTGCTTACTTACTTACTTGCTCGTTTGCGTACTTGTTTACTTCTTGCACTTGCTTGCTTACTTGCTTACTTACTTACTTGCTCGTTTGCATACTTGTTTACTTTTTGCTTGCTTGCTTGCTTACTACTTCTTGCTTACTTTGCTTGCTTGCTTACTAACTTCTTGCTTAATTACTTATTTGCTTGCTTGATTCCTTGATTTTGTTACCAAAAAGTCTCTTTATATGCACAGGGCATTCGTGTTGGTTTATGGTAAACTCAACTGATGGTTTAGGTGTTGGTTTAATGTGAATCCAACTGTTGGTTTATTGTGAATTCATCTGTTCGTTTATAGTGCACTCAACTGTTGGTTTATAGTGCATACAACTACTGGTTTATGGTGCACTCAACTGTTGGTTTATCGTGCAAACAACCACTGGTTTAACAGGTGGATAGCAGTGCAATGATCCAGTAGCTTTCATTACAACTGGTTTAAATAAGTACACAAAGTGTCCGGTTTAAGGTACTTAGAGTACAATCACATTCTGATGTACAACAGAGAAAAAGTGAACACCACATGTACTGTGTAGTGTACAATAGTGTAGTTCACTGTACTCTGTAGTGTACAAAAGTGTACATCACTGTGCTCTGCAGTGTACAAAAGTGTACATCACTGTACTCTGTAGTGTAAAAAAGTGTACTTCACTGTACTCTGTAATGTGCAACAGTGTCTTCACTGTACTCTGTAGCATACAACATTGTACTCCACTGTACTCTGTAGTGTGCAATAGTGTACATCACTGTACTTTGGAGTGTACAATAGTGTACTTCACTGTACTCTGTAGTGTACAAAATTGTACATCACTATACTCTGTAGTGCACAAAAGTGTACTCCACTGTACTCTGTAGTGTACAACAGTGTCTTCACTGTACTCTGTAGCATACAGCACTATTCCACTGTACTCTGTAGTGTGCAATAGTGTACATTACTGTACTTTGGAGTGTACAATAGTGTACTTCACTGTACTCTGTAGTATCCAAAAGTGTACATTACTGTACTCTGTAGTGCACAAAAGTGTACTTCACTGTACTCTATAGTGTACGATAGTGCACCTGTTGCACAGCGAGGACAGTGCACCACCCACCAGAACTGGGCCGTTTTGGTTACCCGCTGGGGTCAGTTATCTCCAACCATCTTGACGATAACATTGTTCGGCAGCGCTATCTGTCTTATCAGGGCGAGGCCCTATGGTGATAAAAGGGGGCCGGACGGACGGACCTACCTGAAGCAGGCTCCCGGACGGAGGCGTCAGGCTCAGTTTAGGGAAACGGGGGAAAGGAAGGAAGGAAGCCAAGAGAGGGTACGTGGGCGTTCTGAAAGAGAGAGAGAGAGAGAGAGAGAGAGAGAGAGAGAGAGAGAGAGAGA
>JAYMFT010052712.1:0-15188 GCA_038088735.1 Panulirus argus
GGCAATGTTACCATATCATGTGGCCATGAACAATGTTGCCACGTTACATGTAACAGAAGGTACAAATATGGGAGGTTGTGTAAGATATACATGGTATACATAATGCAACAGTTCTCACATATCTACACAATGAACTATGTAAAGTATTTTTTCATAATGATAAGATATTCATTATTTTAAAGTTTTTAATCATTTTGCATTTAATGTAACAGCAAAATAATTTTTGATTTGAATCTCATCAGTGGGAAAGTGATTCAGTCTGTGTCCCACCCGCTGGCTTGTGAACAACAACGCACAACAAGTTGTCCTCACTTGCTGGTTGATCATAATTTGTCCTTTTAGCTACTCAGAAGTACTGGGCTATCTCTTCAGATATAAATTAGTTTAGAGAATTAATGGTAGTCGGAGCTCATGACAATAGTGATGTCCATGGGTCTCCTCATGCATCTTTAGTTGCTGTAAGGAAAAATGAAATAAGATCTAGTTATTTGTATGCCACTAACTGACAGTTGAATAAGTATACAGGAAGAGTAATGTAATAGAGGAAATGGAAAATTTAAGTTTTTGGATTGAGGAACAGAATCAAAAGAATATGCTGATGACAGCATTGATTATCATAGAGAAGGCAAAGTCATTTTATAATGATGTGAAGATTGAAGAAGATTTGACAAGTTAGGAGAGAACTTTTGATTTAAGAGGTTCAGATAGCTTACTGGTGTTCATAGCATCCATGCAAGCAGGGAGGCTGCTAGTGCTGATATTTAGGTAGCATAATGGTACTTGGAATATCTAAAGATAACAATTGAGGAAGGTTACACACCTCAGCTAATCTTTAATGTGGATTAGACAGGTTATTGTTATTTACTGAGAGTGAAGAGGAGATGCAGAAGGTTGTAAATGTGATTTATGATGTGAGTTAGCAAAGGGAATTGAATGTAAATTTGAGTAAAAGTAAATTAATGGTGTTTGAAAGGAAACAAAGGCAAAGTAGAGGTTTTGCTAAGCCCTGTAGAGTGAGAGGAGAAAGTGTACTGAACTGTGTTAAAGATATGGGAAAGAAATGCTAGAAGAGGGGAGAGAATATAAGTATTTAGGAGTTATCTTGGGTAAATTTGGTGATATGGAAGGAGAGATGAGGGAGAGAGTATTACAGGGTAGAAGAATCAGAGTTTCTTAATTGAATAATGAAGGGTATAGGTGTTAGTATTGAAGTAAAGAAAGGATTAAGGGACAGCATAGTCCTCCCGACCATGACCCATATGCTGCTGAAACATGATCATGGGATGAGTTATGAGTTCACAAATCTAGTCTGTGGAAATGACTTTCTTGAGAGGAGCATGAGGTATGACTGTTTGGAATAAAAAAAGTAATGAGGGGGTGTACGAGAAATTTGGTAAGGCAGGGAATGCAAAGGGAATTAATTGTGGAATGGTAGAGTGGGTAAAGCATAATATTCCGAGGTTATTTGTATGTATGGAAAGAATGCAAGTTGGGGAGTTTACTACGAGTGTATGATAGTATGATTTAAAGGGTTGGTGTGAGAGGAATACTTCCTGTAACATGGAGAAATAGAGTGGAAGAGTAGTGGAGGGAGAGATATGGGGAAGAATGTGTGGAGTGGTGTATGTGAGGGTGGCATGTAAGGCCAGGGATAAGTGGAGACTCTTGCTGTGGCCACCCCAGTGACGGGAGTTCCCAGAGGGATTGGGTATCAGAGATATGGACAGAGAGATAGAAAGGTTATTCTAAAAATGGATGCAAAACAGAACATTCATTTACAAGGAAGAAAAGATTGCTCCAGGGTTCAGAGCCAACAGGGAGATTTTAAGTTGGAGGACTTTCTAGTAAAAAAAAAAAAAAAAAGAACTGAAGTCAGCATCGTGTTATCTAGCATTCTGACCATAAGGCTTGGGTCATTCATAGTATTTTCATGAGTGATTGTTAGCTCTTTCTGTCCTGCTGGAGAGTACTCATGAGTTTGTATAAATATAACCAGCAAAGCATTGCTTATTCTTGACAGTGCACCATACCATCCTGAACATTTTACTGAGAAGAATTCAAATGTTAGAGTGTAGTGCCTCTCTAAAAGCACCACTTCTTTGCCTCAGCCCATAGATCAGGATGTGGTAGCCACCTTCAAAGCATATCACTTGAGGAGGTCATTCTGCCAGTTCTTTGATAGTACAGATGGGGAGGGTAAGCCTTCAGTCAGAGTGGTGAAAAGACGATAACACCATGGATACTGTTGACAACATCACTGTGTTTTAGGAGCAAGTTAGATCCACAGCAGTATGTGGTGTTTGGGGTAAGGGATGGTCTGGGTATTTGCTTGGTCTCTCAGGTTTTGTTTAGGAAGGAACTGTAAACCAGATCCTGCAGACACTTGTGACTTTTGCTACAGAAAAATGTTTTCTTAGATGAATTGAGGAAGATGGAGATGAATTGAGGAAGATGGTGCTGAGTTCTGGAGTCACATTTGGAGGATCTGGCTGATGAGGAATCCAGTTGGAGGCAGAGGAACTCCAAGAGGAAAGGGCAGAAACAGCCCCTGCCATACATCTCTTTACAATCAAGGGGTTGCTCTAGCGTTCTCTAGAGTGCCAACAGGTACTTTATGTACCTACAGCGGACGTCATAGAGTGAGATATGCCACCCAAATAAAATTGGAAACTTCTTCAAAATGCCAAGGAAATCTTCTCCATTTTCAGTTAAAACAATTGCAGAATCATTTAATTCAATGGATGACATATATAAGTCGAGAAACATCTCTTTCACTCCCAATAGTCCTCACTCCACCCTATCCACCCCGCCATCATCTCAGTCCTTCATCACCATATTTTATGATAAGTCTCTCATTAAGTACTGTCTCTGTCTCTTGACGAGAAAGTGCTTTTGAACTCTTATTTTGTGTATTACATGTTTAAGAACTTGCCTCGTTTTTTGATACTTGATCACCATTTCCTGCGTGGACTCCCATGGTGTAGCAGTTAGCATTCCTGACCATGATACATTTACGGGCTGCCCAGGGTCAAGCACATAGGTTCGAATCCTGGATTTGGCAGTTGGTTCACAGTCAACCCAGTTGTTCATCCACCCTTAGGAATTGGTCAGTAAAACGGGTACCTGGCATAGGCTGTGGTATATATATATATATTTATATATTTATTTATTATACTTGATCGCTGTTTCCTGCATTAGCGAGGTAGCGCCAGAAACAGACGAAGAAAGATCCATCCTCTCACATACACACATATATACATACATGCACATATATGCACATTACATACATATACATACCAACATATATAAATACACATGCATATACACATGTACATATTCATACTTGCTTGCCTTCATCCATTCCTGACGCCACCCTGCCCAACAGGAAAAGCATCGCCACCCCTTGTGAGCGAGGTAGAACCAGGAGACAGACAAAAAAGGCCACATTTGCTCACACTCAATCTCTAGCTGTCAAGTGTAATGTACCGAAACCACGACTCCCTCTGCACATCCAAGCCCCACAGACCTTTCTTTGGTTTACCCCAGACGTTTCACATGCCCTGGTTCAGTCCATTGACAGCAAGTCGGCCCCAGTATACCACAACATTCCATTTCACTCTATTCAGTGCATGCCTTTCACCCTTTGGCATGTTCAGGCCCCAACCACTCAAAATCCCTTTCACTCCAACCTTCCACCTCCAGTTTGGTGTCCTGCTTCTCCTTGTTCCCTTCACCTCTGAACGATATATCCTCTTTGTCAACCTTTCTACTCTCATTCATTCCATATGTCCAAACCATTTCAACACAACCTCTTCTGCTCTCTCAACCACACTCTTTTTATAACTGCACCTCTCTCTTACCCTTACATTACTTACTCAATCAAACCATCTCACACCACATATTGTCCTTAGACATCTCATTTCCAACACATCCATCCCCCTCCGTACAACTCTATCTATAGCCCAAGCCTTACAGCCATATAGTATTGTTGGAACTTGCTATTCCTTCAAACATACCCATTTTTGCTCTCCGAGATAACGTTCTCTCTTTCCACACATTCTTCATCGCTTCCAGAACCTTTGCCCTCTCCCCCACTCGATGACTCATTTCCAACCTTCCATTCACTGCCACATCCACTCCCAGATATCTAAAACACTTCACTTCCTCCAATTTCTCTCCATTCAAACTTACATCCCATCTAACTTGTTCCTCAACCCTGCTGAACCTGATAAACTTACTCTTAGTCACATTTACTCTCAACTTTTTCCTTTCACTCACTTCCAAATTCAGTCACTAACTTCTCCAGTTTCTCACTTGAATCAGCCACCAGTGCTGTATCATTGGCAAACAACAGTTGACTCACCTCCTAGGCCCTCTCATCCCTAACAGACTGCATACTTGCCCCTCTCTCGAAAACTCTTATTGCATTTACCTCCCTAACCACCCCATCCATAAGCAAATTAAACAACCATGGGGAAATCACACACCCCTGCCACAGACTGACCTTCACTGGGAACCAACTACCCTGGAACCAACTACCCTCCTCTTTTCCTATTCATACACATGCCGTACACCCTTGATGAAAACTTCTCACTGCTTCTGGCAGCTTACCTCCCACACCATATATTTTTAATACCTTCCACAAAGCATCTCTGTCAATCCTATCATATGCCTTCTCCAGAACCATAAATGCTACATGCAAGTCCATCTGTTTTTCTAAGAATTTCTCACATACATTCTTCAAAGTAAACATCTGATCTACATATCCTCTTCCACTTCTAAAACCACACTGGGCTATAGATACGGTTGTACAGAGGAGGGTGGATGTGTTGGAAATGAAATGTTTGAGGACAATATGTGGTGTGAGATGGTTTGATCGAGTAAGTAATGTAAGGGTAAGAGAGATGTTCGGTAATAATAAAAGTATGGTTGAGAGAGTAGAAGAGGGTGTTTTAAAAAGGTTTGGACATATGGAACAAAAGAGAGAGGAAAGGTTGACAAAAAAAGAGGATAGATGTATCAGAGTTGGAGGGATCATGGAGAACCAGGAAACCAAATTGGAGGGGGAAGGATGAAGTGAAAGGGATTTTACTGATTGGGGCCTGAACCTGCAGGAGGGTGAAAGGTGTGCACGGAATAGAGTGAAATAGAATGATGTGGTATACTGGGGTTGACATGCTGTCAGTGGACTGAAGCAGGGCATGTTAAATGCCTGGGGTAAACTATGGAAAGGTCTGATGGGCCTGGATGTGGATAGGGAGCTGTAGTTTTGGTGCATTACACATGACAGCTAGAGACTGTGTGAGTGAAAGTGGCCTTTTTTTGTCTGTTTCCTGGCACTACCTCATTTGCACAGGGGTTGGCCCTCATTGCACAGGGGTTGGCAGTACTGTTTCTTGTGGGGTGGAGTGGCGCCAGGAATGGAGGGAGGCGAGGAAGTATGAATATGTACGTGTGTATATATGTATATGCATGTGTATGTATATGTATGGATATATGTATATGTTGATATGTATATGTATGTATTGTGCATATATGTGTATATATGAGTGGATGGGTCTTTCTTCATCTGTTTCCTGATGCTACCTCGCTGATGTGGGAAACAGCGATTAAGTACAGGTAGTTGTCGACTTATGACTGTGATTGGTTCCAACAGACCAGTCGTAAGTTGATCTGGTAGTAAGTCGACCTATGTTATAATTACCTTAGGTATATTATACAGTTTAATGATATTATAATCATCTTTATGTCATCTTTCTGTCAAAGTGAAAGACAAACACAGGAGGAAGTACGTTGTGCTGGGAGCTTTGGGCAGGGCGCGGGAATGATGTTAGTGTTCCCAGCACTTAGCCTCCCAACCTCCTGGCAGTGCCAGGAGCTGACCCGAAACCATCATACAGAAGTGGTCGTAAATGTGTTTAGTCATAAGTCACATAGTTCGTAAGTCGACGACTACCTGTATAATGAATAAGTCCTCTCCTCCAGGTTTTACTTTTCCAAAATAAGGAACAGAGAAGGGCACCAAGTAAGGGTTTTTTCCTTTAAGACTCAGCCCTCTGTTCTTGATGCTACCTCGTCAATGCGGGAAAAAGTGAATATGTATGAAAAATATATATATATGTGTGTGTGTGTGTGTGTGTGTGTGTGTGTGTGTGTGTATTTATTTATTTATTTATTTATTTATTTATTTATTTATTTATATATATTGCTCAATGGTAGTATCGTAGCCAACGAGGTTAGGAGGTTCTACTGATGTGATGAGTTTAAATCTGGGAAATTTTTTGAAATCATTGTTTCAAGAGGATACTCTTGTTTACTGGAGTATCCAAATCTCACCCCGCTTTCTCATGGTAACCTCATTACACCCATAGGAGTAGAAATGACGGGGGAGGTATTGCGCAACTCCATCAGTGCAATATTAGTTTTAGTTTCTCTTTTTATATAGTTTTTCAGACAATTTGGGAGCCTTGCTACCTCTTGGAAACACCATGTTGAAGTTTCCCCCCTGCCAATGGCCTGTCAAGGGTATGGTGCAAAAGGCTAGGAAGCGGCATGGAGTCTACCAGTTATGGCTAGAAGCAAAAGGGATGAGTGATTAAGGGTAATGGTACCGAATGTAAATGGGATGACTGGTGAAAGTATAAGGAGGGAGCTTGTGGGGAAATTAAAATTTATATTTTGGATGTGTTGAGGACTGGGGAAACCCATATCCTTGGGGAGGGTGTATAGAGCGGAAGTAGATATGATGAATGCTGGTTGTGGGAGGGCCTGGAATGAGGAATGATATGGACAGGAATGAATGAAAATTATCAGGGATGAGGGGAAGATGGATGTGCAATTCTGCTGTCATCGAGAGTGTTGGATGTTGTTACAGAGCATGGACAGAATAAGTCCAGAATAGCGTGGGTGATAGGAAAGATTAGAATTGTGAAGTATGTGGCTGTGAGTATGAAGATTGTGCGAGGTAAGGATGAAACGTAGTGTTTCTGGAGAAATTTGAATTACTTTATGAATGATTTTAAGAATGAGAGAAAGATGTTGTAATGAGTGATGTGAATGCGAAGGGGGAATGTGGTGATTGTAGTGAGATGGTAGATGAGGAGCACTTGAAATAAATGAAAATGAAGTTATTCTTTGGATGTATGTGTCTCGGAGAGGAGGCTATTCCATACAAACACTTTTTTCAGCATAAGGTGATCCACAGGTATACATAAATGAGAAATCATGGAAGTTAAAAAGGTATTTGTAAGGAATAACCAGATGTTCCATAGGTATACATAGATGAGAAATCATGAAAAAGAAGAGCAAAAAGGTTTGATTGGTTATGTGACAGTGAATGAAAGATTTAGAAAGGTTGTGCTAGATGCTAGAGTTGTGAGTGGATTCTTTGGAGACAAACCATTTCATAGTTCTTGTGGGGATGAGAATTAAGGTGAAGTGGAAGTATGGTTTAAGGATGAATGGAGAGGTGAAAGTGTTGGCAAACGAGAAGATGAAGAAAAAAGAATGCAGGGAGGAATATGAAAAGAGGGTGACTGAAAGTTTAGATTAAAGTGCAGTAATTGTAGGGATGCAGTCATGTGTGAACGAGGTATAGAATGTTTAGAGAAAGACTATCAAAGGTTGTAGAATTAGTAGTTGGGTACATGGTCATGAAATATAGGAATGAAAAGGGAAATGCATGGTGGATGGAAGAAAGTGAAAGGAAAATGAAGAGAGTATTTTGAAGAACTGATGAATGTGGGAGAAGGTGAGGTAACATTTGTTATTTGTATGGGTATGAAGGGTGGTAGGAAGAGGATACAAGCGCATGGGCCTATAGCAAGAAGGGAGGTTAAAAGGGCAATAATAAGGCTGAAGGTAGAAAAGGCACCTGGAGTGGATGGCATTACTACTGAAATGCTGAAGTATGGCGGAAAAAGTGTGATAGATTCGATGCATCTGGAATGTACTTTTGCATGGAAACAGAATGTTGTGCCTGAGTACTGGGTGAAAGCTGTAATTGTTCCTTTATTTAAAGGAAAAGATGCTAAGGATGTATATAGCATTTATAGAAGAATAAGTTTAAGTACATGAGGAGAAGTGTATAAAAGAATATTGATTGATAGAGTAAGAGGTGACTGAATCTAGAATAAGTGAGGAGCGAGGGGGTTTTAGGAAAGGTAGAGGATGTGTGGTGAGGATGACTATGGAAAAGTATCTAGCAAAAGGTAAGAAGTTGTATACAGATTTTAAGGATCTGGAGAAATTATATGACCAAGCTGAGTGGAATGCTCTATAGGATGTGTTAAGGATATATGGGGAAGGGGGTCAGCTTTTGGATGGTGTGAGAGCCTTCTATTGAGGAACGAATAGATATGTAAGAGTGGATGGAGAGTTGACCAAAAGTTTAGGTATGCCTGTAGATATGATGCAGATCTATGTAATGTCACTGTGGCTTTTTGATATATATATATGGATGGAGTGAAAAGAAAGGTGAAAGCAAAACTTGGGAAAGGGGGTGCAGAGATGGAGTGTGACAGTGAGGTATGGTGGCGACAAGCCTTTTTACAGAGGATATTGTATTGTTTGCTGAGAGTAAAGATGAGTTGCAGAAGGTTATGTGTTTTTTGATGTTTATAAGGTGTTGAAGGTAAACACAAGTAAAAGTAAAGTAATGGTGTTTGAAAGGAAACAGAGTGAAAGTATAGATTTTGTAAAGCAGTTGAGAGCAATTGAAGAAAGTGCACTAAACTATGTTTTGGATATAGGGGGGGAAAGGACTGAAGAGGTGAGAGAATTTAAGTTGATATGGAGCAAAAGATAAGGGAGAGAGCAGTACAGGGTAAAAGAGTCATTGGGTCCCTTAAATATAATAATGGAGGGATGAGGTGTAAGTATGGAGGTGTAGAGGGGATTACGAGACAGCATAGTCATCTCAACCCTGACCTATGCAGCCGAATCATGGACATGGACATGGAATGAGGCACAGAGGTCAAGAATCCAGGCTATGCAGATGAGCTGCTCGATGCGATACTTTACCGAATCATATTGCTTTGATCAGATTTGTTTTATATTTGACTTAATGTTTCTTTGGCCAGATTCTCATATATTGTAGCCTTTTATATGAAATTTGACTGAGCATCCTAATAATAATTTTTATATTGATGCAGAGGTATTAGGGAGAAATTTACTGTTACAAACACTGAAATTTTTTTATGCAATCCATTATGTGTATTATTTGTATTTGATTTTCTTTCAGGTACCTCCTGCAGACTATAGTAAAGAAATAAGTGGAACTCGTACAGAACAACGTGTGAAAATGTCAAGAATGAGACAGCGCATTGCCCATCGACTCAAAGAAGCACAGGATACTAATGCAATGTTGACTACCTTTAATGAAGTTGATATGAGGTAAGATGAAACAAGATTGTATGTTGTAAATTCATATTTTTTGATAATGTCAATTTATACCAGTATTAATCGTAGTACACTGTAAATATACTTACAGTTTGTCTAATTTCTGTATTTTTCTTCTAATGTATAGGAAAAATTATTATTAAAGAAATGAGTTTATTAATAGATATGCTTATCTATTTTTAGCAATATCATGGAACTGCGGAAGAGCATTGGTGATCAGTTCTTGAAAAAACACGGAATAAAATTAGGCTTTATGTCTGCTTTTGTGAAGGCCTCTGCATATGCCCTGACTGTGCAGCCTACTGTTAATGCTGTCATAGATGGTGCTGAGATTGTATACAGGGATTATGTGGATATATCTGTTGCTGTTGCAACACCAAAGGTAAGATACAAAATTTTGCATTTTTTAATATATTTTGCAGCTAATATTTAAATTTTCTAAAATATCTGAAGCATCTCATTGTTTTAAGAAAAAGTTACCTTAGGATGTGAAAGTCCTTTCCTCAATGAACCCTCTTGAATTTTGAATTGGAGATAATTCTTTGTGTCCAAATCCACTTCCCATAGATGGTACAGTAATTACAGAGAATATATAGATGTTTATGGAGTAGTTAGTAGTTGGTAGGCAGCCAATGACCAGGGAGGTATATTACCAGTACTACCTGCCTGGGTATCAGGTGTTAGTGACATATGCTTAGTGAGCCAGCACTATAGTGGTTTTCAAGTTGCACTCCTCTGACCCAGGTAGCTGTCTTTTCTTTCTGCCTCACTAACATGTGGACTACTGACATTCAGACCACAAGCATACAATCTCTCCTTGTCATATGTAACACTTGAAAACATTTAACTCACACAGCTCTTTCTTTGTAACTCTAGATTTTCTTTTGGTGAACACCATGTGTTAGCCCTGCCTTTTGGCAAAATGGTAGGAGCAGTAGATAGAAATAGTAGGGAGGAACATTTAGGCAAGATTATTAGTTAGAAACATCAGGGGGAAGTAGTGGGTAGGAGCATTGATAGAAATAGTCATTAGGAACACTAGGTAGGAGCCTCTGCAAACACTGTGCTAGACTTGCCCTCTGCCAGTGGCCTGTTAAAAGTGAGGCACTGAAGTTCTTTAGTTATCTTTAGTTATGGAGACTTTGTTCCCGTGGCCACCTCTTTGAGGGATTTCCAATTGGAACAGGTGTCAGAGATATAGATAGATGGATATTTATGTTTGAAATCAGTGTGTGAAATGACAAAGCGTATTTTTAAAGGTATAGTAGTCTTAACAGTTTTTGTGCCCTGAATGGAAAAAAATAGAAGAGGTTGGAAACTTTGGAAATTGTATAAGGACAATCTCTGGTGTGAAGCAGGTTCTTTTTTGAAGGAAGGGCAGTGTAAGAGAGAGGTGGGGTGGTAGGTGTAGGCTGATTGAGGGTGCTTACTAGGGTGGGTTAAAATGATTTGCACATATGTATTGGTTGAATGAAGAACGAGTGACCAGGAAGATGTACATATCAGAAGTGGAGGGAGGTAGGGGAGCACCAACTTAAGAGTACCTACAACATTATCTTGTCAGGATGACAGGACTAGTGTGTAGTGCTCAACATTTGATGTGTATGTCGAAAAAAGATTTTCCTTCGACCGCTTCTTGTCCCATCACTAGCATGTTGTATAATTTTTTTTTCAATAGGTATTCCCTCATTGTAATTCTCTGTTCTAGGTTCATCATTAGCACTCACTATTTTACATGTAAGTTGAAAAATTATGTTTCTTTTGACCACTTCTCCTCGTCTCATCACTTGTCTAGGGTGTTGTATAATACTATTTTTTTCATCAGATGTTATCCTGGGGTTGTTATTTATTCTAGGTTCATCATCTGTTATATTCAATCACGAGTATAGCCTTTTCGATGTTCTTTAGTCACTCCAAGTAAATTTTTGAGATCTCCAGGTATCACGTTAATTAATTGCTTTGACTTTCTTGCCAGGTAGTTGTATATCTTTGTCTGTGACATTTTTTTAATTGCTTTAAATAATTACTGTTGATTGTATGATTCTTTATTTTCCATGCCTGGGTGCTTTCAGATTTAAAACTTTGTTCTTAAATTCTTCTCTTGGCTGCTAGATACACAGTTTTGTATCTCTCTCCTGTCTGTGTTTGATACTGTAAACCCCATCCTCTTTTGATTTTTATTTGTAGTTCATATGTTCCTGTTTGTGTATTTTGTGAAATGTTTCTGTATTCTCTCAGTCTTACTTAATTCATTTTGTTCTCTTGATAAGTGCAGAACATAGCTGTATTCAAGTTTTCTGCACTAGCGAGGTAGTTCCAGAAACAGATGAAAAAAGCCACATTTGCTTACATCCATTCTCTTGCTGTCACTTGCAGTGCACCAAAACCACAGCTTCCTATCCACAACCAGAGAGCCACAGACCTTTCCATGGTTAACCCCTGACACTTTACATGCCCTAGATTGGTCCATTGACAGCATGTTATCCTCTGTATACCATATTGTTCCACTTTACTTCATCCCAAGCACTCCTTTCACCCTCTTGCATGCTCAGGCCAAGATCACTCAAAATCTTTTTCACTCTATCCTTCCGTCTCCATATTGTTCCCTCTATTTTTGGCAAATCCTCTTTTTTAACTTCTCTTTTTTCATTGTCATCACTTTTCTCAGCCACACACTTTTTATTACTACACCTTCTTTCACCCTTTTATTACTTCTTTGATCAAGTCACCTCACACCTCATTTTGTTTTCAAACACTTCATGTGCAGCACTTCCACACTTGTCCACACATCCTCATCTGTAGCCCATGCCTCGCATCCATATTGCATTGTTGGGACTACTGCACTTTGAACACGCCCATTTTTGTCCTCTCAGACAATGGCCTCGTTTCACACACTCTTCATTGTTCTCTGAGCTTTTGCCTTCTTGCCTGCTATATGACTCTCTTCCACTTCCTTGGTTCCATTCACAAACATGTCCACTGCCAGTTATCAGAACCACTTCATTTCCTTCAATTTTTTTCCACTCTGAGTCATATCCCAGCTAACCTAACCCTCAACACTGTTAAACCTAATTACCATGCATTTATTAACATTTACTCTCAACTTCCTCCTTTAACACACACTTCTAAACTGTCACCAGCTTCTGCAGTTTCTCTCTCGAATCTGCCACGAATGCTGTATCATCAGCAAACCACAACTGACTAACTTCCCAAGCCCCCTCTTCCCCATCAGACTGCATTGCATACTCATCCTTTTCTCCAAGACTCTTGAATTTATATGCATCACCACCCCATCCATAAACAAATTCAGCAGCCTTGAAGACATTATAAACCCATGTATGTGAGTAGAAGAGATGGTCATCAGGCAAAATTAGATTACATGTTAATTGATAGGTGTGCAAAAGAGAGACTTTTGGATGTAAATGTGCTGAGAGGGGCAGCTGGTGAGATGTCTGATAACTATATTGTGGAGGCGAGGTGAAGATTTGTAAAAGTTTTTAGAAAAGAACAATGTCAGTGAGAAGAGAGTGGTGAGAGGAAGTGAGATTGGAAAAGTGACTTATGTGAAAATATACCGGAAGAGATTGAGTGTAGAATAGCAAAAGATGAGAGTAAATGAAGCAAGGGGAGTGGGGTAGGAATAGGAGGTATTTAGGGAATCACTGCAAGGATGTGTGAGAGATGCATGTGGCATACAAAAGGTGGGAGGTGGGCAAATTAGAAAGGTTAGGGAGTGGTTGGATGAAAAATTAAGTTGCTTGTGAAAGAGAAGAGGGAGGCATTTGGGCAGTACTTATAGGAAAGAAGTACAAATGATTGGGGAATGTATATGGGAAAGTGGCAGGAGGTTAAGAGGAAGTTACAGGGGTTGATAAAGAGGGCAAATGAGAGCTAGGGTGAATGAGTATTAGTAAACTTTAGGGATAATAAGAATATGGTTTCGAAAGAGGTTAATAATATGTGAGAAAACAGCAAAACATTGGTGAAGGGGCAAAAGGGGAAGTAGTAACAGGTAGTGATGAAGTGAGGCAGAGATGGAGTGAGTATTTCGAAGGAGGGTTGAATGTGTTTCATGATGGGACGGCAGATGTAAGGTGTTTGGTTCTGAGTGCCATGTGAAGTGAGAGACTCATGGAGAATAGTTTGAAGTGAGAGACTCATGGAGAATAGTTCGTCGAGGAGAAAAGAGGTGGTGAAAGCCTTATGTAAGCTGAAACGTGGCAAGGTGATTGGAGTGGATGGTATTGCAGTTGAATATATTAAGAAAAGGGTTCACTATGTTGTTGATTGGTTGGTAGTGATTTTCATTGTATGTTTGGATCATGGTGAGGTGCCTGAGGATTGGCAGAATGCATGTATAGTGTCACTGTGTAAAGGCAAGGGGAATAAAGGTGAGTGTTTAAACTACAGAGGTAATAGTTTGTTTAGTGTACATAGTAAGATGTATGGGAGGGTTTTGATTGAGAGGATGAAGACATGTACAAAGCATCAGATTGTGGAGGAGCACTGGGGTTTCAGTAGCAGTAGAGGATGTGTGGATCAGGTGTTTGCTATGAAGAATGTGTATGAGAATTACTTAGAAAAACAGCTGGATTTGTATGTGACATTTTTGGATCTGGACAAGGCATATGGTAGGGTTGATAGAGATGCTTTGTGGAAGGTCTTAAGAATGTACAGTGTAGGAGGAAAGCTGCTAGAAGATCTGAGAAGTTTTAATCAAAGATGTAAGGCAATATGGTTGTTTAATTTGTTTATAGATGGGGTGGTGAGGGAGTTGAATGTGCAAGCCATGGAGAGAGAGTCAAGTATGCAGTCTTTGAGGGATGAGAGGGTTAGGGAAGTGAGTCAGATGTTTTTTGCTGATGAAACAGCTCTGTTGGTGGATTTGAGTGAGAAACTGTTGAAGGTGATGACTGAGATTGTAAGAGTATAAAGAAGGAGCAAGTTGAGAGAAAATATGAATAAAAGCAAGTTCATTAGATTTGTCGGGGTTGAGGGACAGGTTAGTTGGGATATGAGTCTGAATGGAAAAAACTTGGAGGAATTGAAATGTTTTAGATACTTGGGAGCAGACATGACAGCAATTGAAACTATGGAACTTGAAGTGAGGGGTAAAGATTCTAGGATTGCTGAAGAACTTGTGGAGATAACATTATCTGGGAGGGAAAAAATAGGTATATTTGAAAGTATAGTAGTCCCAGCAATATTGTGTGGATGCAGGGCATGGGCTATAGATAAGGCAGTTCAGAGGAGGGATGATGTGTTGGAAATTATATATTTAAGGACAGGGTGTGTTGTGAGGTGGTTTGATCAAGTAAGGTAGAGGTGTAGTAATAAAAGAGGAGTGGTTGAGAGAGCTGAAAAGAGTGTACGAAACGGTTTTGACTAATGGAGAGGATAAGTGACGAAAGGTGGACAAAGAGGATATATGTCAGAAGTGGAGGGAACAAGGAGAACAGGGAGACCAAATTGGAGATGGCAGGATGGAATGAAAAGAATTGTGAGCAGTCGTGGCCTGAACATGCTGGAGGATGAAAGGCTTGCACAGGATAAAGTAAACTTGAACGATGTGGTGAAGATTGGTTGACTTGCTGTCAGGGTAGTAAACCAGGACATGTTTAGTGTTTGAGGTTAACAATGGAAAGGTCTGTTGGGCTTGATTGTAGATAGGGAGTGGTCATTTTGGTGCATTACACATGACAGTTAGAGAATGGATGTGAGCAGATGTGGCCTTTCCTCGTTGGTTCCTGGTGATACCTTGCTAATGCAGGAAACAGCAATCAAGTATG
>JAYMFT010052723.1:0-15187 GCA_038088735.1 Panulirus argus
ATCTGGAGAAGGCATATGATAGGGTTGATAGAGAGGCTTTGTGGAAGGTCTGAAGAATATACGGTGTGGGAGGTAAAGTGCTAAAAGCAGTGAGAAGTTTTTATCAAAGGTGTAAGGCATGTGTACAAGTAGAAAAAGAGGAGAGTGACTGGTTCCCAGTGAAGGTCGGTCTACGGCAGGGGTGTGTGGTGTCCCCATGTTTGTTTAATTTGTTTATGGATGGTTAGGGAGGTAAATGCAAGACTTTTGGAGAGAAGGGCAAGTATGCAGTCTTTTTTTGGGGAGGAGAGGGCCTGGGAAGTGAGTCAATTGTTGTTCACCGATTTACAGCACTGGTGGCTGATTCGACTGAGAAACTGCAGAAATTGATGACTGAGTTTGGAAAAGTGTGTGAAAGGAGAAAGCTGAGAGTAAATGTAAATAAAAGCAAGGTTATTAGGTTCAGCAGGGTTGAGGGACAACTTAGTTGGGATGTGAGTTTGAATGGAGAAAAATAGGAGAAAGTGATGTTTTAGATATATGGGAGTGGACTTGGCAGCGAATGGAACCAGAGAAGCGAAAGTGAGTCATAGGGTGGGGAGGGGGCGAAGGTTCTAGGAGCGATGAAGAATGTTTTGAAAGAGAGAACGTTATCTCAGAGAGCAAAAATAGGTATGTGTGAAGGAATAGTAGTTCCAACAATATTATATGGCTGCGAGGCTTCGGCTACAGATATAGTTGTACGGAGGAGGGTGGATGTGTTGGAAATAATGTTTGAGGAAAATATGTGGTGTGAGATGGTTTGATCGAGTAAGTAACGTAAGGGTAAGAGAGATGTGTAGTAATAAAAAGAGTATAGTTGAGAGACCAGAAGAGGGTGTGTTGAAACGGTTTGGATATATGGAACGAATGAGTGAGTTAAGGTTGACAAAGAGGATATATGTTTCAGATGTGCAGGGAACAAAGAGAAGCGGGAGACCAAATTGGAGGTGGAAGGATGGAGTGAAAGGGATTATGAGTGGTTGGGGCCTAAACATGTAGGAGGGTGAAAGGCTTGCACAGGCTAGAGTGAAATGGAACGATGTGGTATACTGGGGTCGACATGCTGTCAATGGACTGAACCAGGGCATGTGAAATGTCTGGGGTAAACCATGGAAAGGTCTGTGAATAGGGAGCTGTTGTTTTGGTGCATTACACATGACAGCTAGAGACTGAGTGTGAGCATATGTGGCCTTTTTCGTCTGTTTCCTGGCCCTACCTCGCTGATGCAGGGTGTGGTGATGCTGTTTCCTGTGGGGTAGGGTGGTGTCAGAAATGGATGGAGGTGAGCACGTATGATTATGTACGTGTGTATATGCATGTGTATGTATGTATATTTGTATATGTTGATATGTACATGTATGTAATTTGCATATATGTGCTTGTATGTATATATGAGTGGATAAGTTTTTCTTCGTCTGTTTCCTAGTGCTACCTCGCTGTCGCGGGAAACAGCGATCAAGTATGATAAATACATAAATAATTTGATATTTGTATGATGTCACCAAAAATTCCAATAGGCTCTGACTTTCACAGTACAGAAATTGTTCTCAAGGTTTCTTAAAATTAACATGATTATTTAAACAACCTCAGGATTCCTTAAATGGGAATCTTACAGTTTTCAGGCTGCATTTCATTCAGCAATAGAGAAATGATGAACTCCTTTGGAATGAAAAGTTCCTTGATGGGGTTGTTCTCCATTTCTTCCACTAGCAATGAGACAGCCTTGTTGAAGGTAACTTTTCACTGGCAGCATAATCACATTCAGGGAGAGTTCACTAACACCTGATAACATACTTAATTATTCTATGAAATGGAATCAGTACAAGCACAACAGTTTGTGTGTAGAGTGTAGGGAGCAGTTTGCAGAAACAACTGTAGTTCATTGCATATCTGTAAAATTTATTCAAATTAGATTACTGAGAATTATATACTTTGTAAATTGTGGAGTGTATTCTTGACAAAACTCTATGCTTTTATTGCAGGCTCAGCTCGACTTGGACAACTGTGTGGACATTGCCACCATAGCAGAAACATATTCTCTCCACAGACTGAGGAAGAGGGTATATGCCTTTATGAGTTCTCACCTGCATCAGTTCAGTAAAATGGCAGACTTCCAGAGGTTGACAGTAGTGCAGCTGCTGCACTTGTTATCTTGTGATTACCCAGTGGACTGCAGCGAGGCTCAGGTTCTGTTAACAGTAGCTGGATGGCTTCAGCATTGCCCATCAGAACGTGCATGTCATGCACCTGCCCTCTTGTGTGCCCTTAACTTGCAAGAGGTTCCTGCATCAGTCCTGGAAAGAGCAGCTCGCCTCTCTGTGCTGGAGGAGCCTCTAAGAGCAGCCCTTCGTCTTACAGCCCTTCCTGTAATGCCAGCACCTCCCACTGGTCTCATTAATTCAAGAGGACTGGAACTAGCTGTAGTGAAAGTAGGTGGCTTTAGTATTGCTGGTATCACAAATGAGATTACCTACTTTTTACCATCAGTTGGCCGCTGGCGTCACCTGACCACCATCCCTCATGTGGAGCAATGTAATTATGGTACTGCAGTATTAAACAACCAACTGTATGTCATTGGTGGTTGCTTCAATCAGTCATTACAGGAAAATATTCACCCATTTGGTTTTAGATATAACCCGCAACAGAACAAGTGGAGTACAATGGCCCCTATGCAGCGTGAGAGATGCAGGTTTTCTCTGAGTGTTCTGGATGGCCAATTATATGCTGTAGGTGGAGCTACAGAAGCCAGTGAGGATGGTATTGCTGAAGACGAGACTCTTTGTGAAGCATATAATCCAGCAGCAGACACCTGGACACCTATTGCTGGGCTGCCAGGTGCACGGGCACAACATGCAGCTGCTGCCTTAGATGGTCTACTGTATGTCAGTGGTGGGTTAGAAGGGGATCAAGTTCTAGACTCTTGCCATGCTTACAATCCAAGCACAGGCACTTGGGAACCCCGTGCACCACTTTTGACACCGCGGGCAGACCATTACTGTGTCACTTATGCCAACTGCTTGTACATTTGTGGTGGATGGTATGAAGATGAGGCCACCAACACAAGAGTTTTAGTTGACACCATCGACTGCTACAACCCCATTACTGATTGTTGGACTGTGGTGAGTCGAGTTCCCACTCCTAGGTATCATGCGGGCATTGTAGTTATAAGTTCTCGACTCTATGTTATTGGTGGATTTCACTCAGATGCTACTTTTGATCGTGCCACAGGTGTAATAGAGTGCTATGACTTAGAAAAAGGTCTGTGGAGTGTTGAGAATGCTTATCCCCAAGATATATGGGAACATGTTTGTGTTCCTCTGTATATCCCACGTTGCCGAGATGACATGGATGTTTTAGCAATCACCAAGTAATTAATTACTTTTACATCAGTATTGATAGGATTGTAGAGTTGTCTTTTTATTACTACATTTTATAAAAAAAAAATATATATATATATATATATATATACATATATACATATATATTTATGTTTCACCATGTCATTAATGGCATACATTTTGTAGCAAGATTTTAAAATCAGCAGTTGTTGTTTCTCACAACATTACAAGAACTTACACATGATGTAATTTCCTTTTAATGTAGAAGGCAACTGTTCTTGTGATGCAGCCAAAGCAGCATTCAGAATTCTTTTAAAAGTGTTCAGCACCTTGCCCTTGAGTCTTCTGTGCTAAGTGATAAGATGTAGAGTTATTGGGGTATTTGGGGAGATTAATGCTTGTGTTACCTTGCTTTCCATGCAACTGTTTTTTATTAGATACAGATAAATTCAGAAATTATTTCTGCTACAAGCAGTAAGGGGTCCAATTTAGAGAGATGTTGCTGAGCAGTTGCTCAATGTACTGTATATTGCTTATACCCTTCCATACAGATGCATGACTGTATATTTCAACATTCTTACTATACTCTTCTTTCATAGCATGATGATGGACACCCAATTGCTTTTGTAAGTCATAAGCTTTTGGTACATTACTGCATGGCACTATACTTCACTTTCATTTGTTTCTTGAAAATTACAGAAAGCATATTTTGAGTAATTTGTCATAGAAAAAAGCAGGGGCAGACAGAATGTCATGTGGAAGGTTATTTTAGTGATGTATAAGAGTGTGGGGAATCATTGTGAAGAAGCAGGAGAAGGCTAATAATGGTGTGGTTGGAGGATGATTTTATGGTATGCATGCATGAGTAGTGTCAATGTAAAGAGGCAGAGGATTGCTAACATTATAGTGGGAAGATTGCTTTAGTTGTTTGTATATGTGAAGAGATTAAATAAAACTTAAGGTGGTGTGAGAGGGTAGACTTAATGGGGGATAGTTGGGATGATAGTTTAGTTTGTCTGTGTGCATATAATGTGTATTTTTCTAAGTTGTATATATCATTTGCATAAGTGTGAGTTTCTCTTATGTCTTTCTTTAATTTGCATGCTTCGTACATACTTTTTTATTTATTTATTTTTTTTATTTATTTATTTTTCTTTTTAAGTGAAGGTGTGATATTTCATTAAAGTATTTGAAGATGTGATGTAGGTTCAGAGTTTGGGAATAAATTTTGCTTAAGTCACTGATATGTGGAACAAGAAGTGTCAGTCATAAAAATATGATGGGTAGGGATCTGCCATCACATTTGTGATGGGTGCCAGGCAGAGTTGGCCAAGTGCAACTTGCCATGGTTATGCTTTGAGCAAGTCGCTCTCTTACCCAAGCATTCTGGAAAAGCTAATTCTTTCTCGCCTGGGAGAATGGTACTGTGCATATTGTGAAATGGCGAGATCAGAATTTTAGCTTTATGTATATTGAGAGAGATGGACATATAGCAGTACAAACTAGAATATATTTGGAACCTTAGAGATTCCACAGAAATGGAACTTGGCAAGACGTAAAACATTCCAGAAAAAGAATATTTGTTGTTGTTAAGCTCTTGATTTTTGTCTCGTGTTATGAATCCCCCCCCCCAAGAAAGTGCTTATTATATGAGCAGAAATATATTCAAGAAATTTTTGCATACTCCATCAGAGAAGTTGGTTGGCATTCTTTATACAAGAATGAGGATTTGTATTACTCAAGGTTACTTCAGCCAGTGGTACTTCTTTTCAGGGGTTTAGATAACTTAATTAACTATGCATTGTATTAAGAAGGGAGACAAGTGGTAGGCATTTAATCTGTTGAGAATGACATTTATGAAAATATTCAGTAATTATCTAAGCCTAAATGAAGAGAATTAAGTGTAGCTGTCAGTGGTCTCTTGTCATAAAGGACTATAATAACATCTGATATAGTTTGGCTTTGTTGTTGGCTTTACTATTAGTTTCTTCTTTTCCCAGAAGTAACTGGTAATGCTGCAGAAAGTGGTTGTTGGTCATACCGTCATTGGTGTCAGCATACTCTGGTATTGGATTTTAGCTGTACAGTAGTTTCTTGCAGTTTTGTGAGGCTGTTGATCACAAAATTCTGAATACTTGAACTGACTAGAAAACAGCTACATTTTAGAACAACTAATTTAACCCCTTTAATTACATGAAATAATCATAAACACATTATGTAATGTACAGAAAACATTAATCCGACATGAAGGAAAGGTGAATTATGTAAGAGAATGCCAAACAAAATGCAACAGTTTATTACCTGAGTGGGGCCATGATCTGCTTTCAGGTATGTACAGTATTATATTTATTCTGAAAGTGGTTGTTGATCATACCATCTTAGGTGTTATCATGCCATAAGTATTGGATTTTAGCTGTACAGTAGATTCTTGCAGTTTTGTGAGGCTATGTATTGCAAAACTCTAAATACTTAAACTAATGGGCAAACATCTGCATTTTAGGACACCATTTTAACCTCTTTAACCACTCAAAAAAAAAAAAAAACTATGTAATGTAGTCATCATGAAAACATTAATCCAACTTAAAATAAAGTTAAATAGGGATAAAGACTACCAGATACAATGCAACAATTCGTTACTTGAGTGGGGCAGAGCACTGCTTTCAGATATGTACAATACTGTATATAATGATATTGTACATTATGAATCTGTATATTCCCCCAAATATGTCATATTTTGGTTTTAGTTTTCTTTGTTTGCCTTGAATTTTTAAGACCCGTATAAGGATTGTGAAATTGATTAATATCTTTCATAAGGCTAGTTTAAGACTGTGAAATTGATTAATATCTTTCATAAGGCTAGTTTAAGACATGTTTCTTTTTGAAAGGCCATGAAATACTTAAATAGTGAAACTAAAATCTGTGGAAGTAATATGGTTTACTGTGTACTGTTATTGGTGCTAGTCCATCCAGTAGTGGTCATTGGTCAAAATGTTGTGTTGCTGCTGATGTGCCTTGTTCTTAACTTTAGCTGATGACAAGTAGAAGCATGATAGTGTGTGTTGCCATTGGACCTTTTTCATCAAAGATATACTGTGAAATTTGGTGAGATTATACAGAAATTTTTAATTTGATCTATATTGCTTGTTGACATAGTGTGTAAATACATTCATTCTTGTTGGATTGCATAGTACAGATGTATGCGATTATATGTAAAGTTGGATTTATTATACATTAGTAGATCTGGGACCTTTGGGCCCTCATCTGCTAGCTCCTGTGGGTAGCCACCTCACCCTTCCACACCACAACCACTGCACCCTCCTCCCTGTGCTTCACATCCTCCCTCCCTGATCATCAACGTGTTCTATTTTCTTGGCCACCATCATCTCTTCCCTCCCTGGCCAACACCATGCTCTTCCTTGCTAGCCACCTCCATGCCCTCCCTCTCTGGTCAACATCATGCCTTCCTTTTACTGTGTACCTCGCCCAGAATGGCGGATGGCATATTCAGTGGTTTGACCTTTCATCCCACCATTTTCCTCTCCATATTTCTCATATTGCCGTCACAGCCCTCCCTCTTAAATTAAAATATTTTCCTGAAAATATTTTACCTCAGCAACCAACAGTTTCTGTCTTGTGAAGGAGATGGATGAATTAATGGCAACAGTGTGTATGGGGTTAGTCTTCGTGCATCTGGCACTGTTTGTGCCATTCTGCAGACTGGGGATGAATGGACAAACAGGAGCACCTTTTTATAGTTTAGCTAAACCTTTTACACATTTAGGCATGTTATACATTCCTGGATAAATGGTATGCCATTTCAGTATCTGAAAGAAGCATTGCTTTATTTTATGGCACAAAGGTAGTGCCAGTTTATGTAACATCTGATTAAAGAGACATGATTACTAATATGTATGTGAATGTTCATATGTGTATATTTTGGGATGTGGAATATCTGGTTGTGAAGACTATGAACTATCAAAGTGCTTATTAACAAAGAATACATCAAAGAATTACACAGGTCTTTTTCATGCATATTTTTTTTTTTTATGAAGTTTTTTTTTTTACAAGAGATTCAAGTTCTTTTTGTGTTGCATTTCTGTATATTCATTTGTATATATGCAGAGAGAGAGAGAACATTGAGATATTTTTATGTTGATTTTTTTCTTTGTGTGGATATTTTGATTAAGAAGTGTTAAGGGGAGATCCAGATGGAACATGGTTGTGCAGAGCAGGAAATAAAGTCATATTGAAACTAATGAACAGATTGAGTCCAAAACAGTGGTGATAGATATAGAACATCTTTTTATTGTTGCAATATTTTTTAATCAAATGAAAGTTCAAGCAGTCAAGCTGGTATTATCAAGCAGGAAAATCTGATAGAAATTTTGAACAGATGAAGAGTACTCAAGGGACACTGCTTTGAATGCAGGAAGTACAGCATCTTATTAGGTATCCTATATTATGAACATATACATGAATTTAAATGTGATTATAAGAAGTAATTTCCAGAGATGAATGTGTGTGTGTGTACATTAATTAGTTTTGAAATGCAAGGACTCCTTTTATTAAGTATAAGAAGTAATTTCCAGAGATGAATGTGTGTGTGTGTACATTAATTAGTTTTGAAATCCAAGGACTCCTTTTATTGAGCTCTTGCAGCTTCAAGGGTACCATCCATGCAGAAACAAGAAAAGATGAGGTCCTCTGTTGTAGGAAAGTCATCAGTGAGGCTGTTCTTTCTATCAACTGTCATTAATGCAATGTCTTGTAGGGTGACTTACTGCTTGTAGTGTTACCGTTTGCAGGCAGAGCCTAAGAACACCTTAGTAATTACCTATATGTACTGTACAGAGGGAATCCTACACTCATGGCACCCCCATCTCTAGAACTTTTTAAACTTGTGTGTGCTGTCACTCAGTTTATTTAATTCATCCTTTACTCCTATGCTATAAAAGTACTTCTTTACATCTTGGTTAGTTCTTTGTTCTTCTTTAATTCCAGTGACTGAATGTGACAAGAATATTCTAGTTTTGTTTAATGTAGGATATGAGCAGCATGCTGAGTTTTTCCTTACCCAAGTACTTGAATGTTGTTCTACTATTTGCTCGCAGACAGTTTGTCTCCTCTATTATTCTCATATGGTGGGACACTGTCAACAGGTTAAGGATGAGAACTACTCCCAAGTCCCTCTCAGACACAGATTCCTCCATTAAATTTCTTGCTAGATGATATACCAAAGCTTTCTTGTGCTGTGTCCCATCTTCATTACTTTGTTGGCACAGTACTATGGTTGAAGTTGATGAATTTTGCATCAGATCAGCTTTGGAATTTGTCATGTTCTCCACTGTAAGTTGATGTGATCCTCCTCACTATTTTCTTCCATCATGATCTTGGCATCATGTACAAACATATGTGGGTGCGAGTCCAAGCCTTTTGATAAATCATGCACACTACATGGAAAGCATTGATCCTAGAACAGAACTCACTGGTATGTCACGGTTAACCAGAAATCATTTTGAGAAGAATGTTTTGACATGCATCTTATATTCATTGAAGGAGTCTCCTTATTTGTTCCAGAAGATCAGAAGATTCATCTTCTTTGTCATCCTTCTCTGTGGCATGGTGTGAGATGCTTTTTGGCAGTCCAGATCAAGACAGCCCACCCAGCTTCTTGTTTTTCTAAGACAGAACTCGCTCAATTTTATAATTTTAAGAGGCTTGGTACACATGACTTCCTTTCCCTAAGACCATGTCGTTTCTTAGGTTTTTATAGCTCTGTAGGTCATCCATTTGCTTTTCAATTATCTTTTCCGGGATTTCACAGATTAAGCTTAACAAGGAGACCAGTCTATAGTTCTTGCTCTAGTCTCCTTTCTTAAAGATTAGGATGACATTTGTCTTTTCCCACTCTCCTGGCACTTTACTTTTCTCCAATGACAATATGAACATTTAAGTGGTTTGTCAAGTGTATCTGTGCATATCATAAGCACATTTTGAAATTTTTCGTCAGGACCATAAGACGTATAGGGGTCAATACCCTTTAGTATTCTGTTTATGTCTTTTTAGGTATCTCCTTCCAAGTTGTCTCACTTGTGTTGGGGCTGTAGTATCTTCTATTGTGAAGAAACACTGTTAAACCTGTCATTCATTTCCTTGCATATCCTTACATCTCCTGCAACTCTTCCTTCTGAAACCCTTGGCCATATTAGCTACTCTTTAACCAACAATTTATCCCTAAGAAACTTATGGAAATGTTTTTTATTGTTTCCTATTTCGTTGAGCTTCAGCAAACACTGTGCTAGACTTGCCCTAGGCCAGTGGCCTGTTAAAGGTGAGGCACTGAAGGCTAAGAAGCAGCACTCGAGTTCTTTAGTTATGAAGACTGTTCCCATGGCCACCCCTTTGAGGGAGTTCCAGTTGGAACAGGCATCAGAAATATAGTTAAATAGATAGAGCCTATTTTGTCCTCAATATTCATTAAAGAAGTATTAAACACTGTGCTAGACTTGCCCTAGGCCAGTGGCCTGTTAAAGGTGAGGCACTAAAGGCTAAGAAGCAGCACTCAAGTTCTTTAGTTACGAAGACTGTTCCCATGGCCACCCCTTTCAGGGAGTTCCAGTAGGAACAGGCATCAGAGATATAGTTAAATATAGAGCCTATTTTGTCCTCAATATTCATTAAAGAAGTTTTTTCTGTTCTTCCTCTCTTATCATGCTATACTTGTTTTATACTCATATTCCTTAAAAATGCTAGTTGGCTGGTTGGGTAGCCCCCTATATCTTTGTTACAACATGACAGCTCCTTTGTTTTTTGTCATCTTTAATTGAACTATCTCCACTCTCTTAACCTTTGCTCTGCATTTGAGGCTAAAGGTACCCATGTTCCTACTCCATTGTAAATATCACAGAACCGTCCCCTACAGTGCTATGGTTCCTGGCTAATGAATTTAGTTTCCTAGTTTGTGTATGTGTGTTTGTGTAAATACCAATTTATACTGTATGAGGAGGGAATTTTACACATATGGGGATCCATCTCTTGAACATTCCCTATAATACAAATTTTTAAATGTTGTGTGCTGTCTGCATTTATCATGTCATCATTCATTTTACTTCATTCATCCATCATCATTTTCTCCATCACTCTTATATTATAAATGTTCTTCATATCTTTCATGACAAGTTTCTTTCTTAATATCAAGATATGTCCTCTGGTTGTCCTATACCATCATCTCTCAAGGACTGTTTACTGTCTGTAAAGGTTTTGATTAGGTCACCCCTCCTCTTCTTTTTCCTGTTACTCAGTTTTCATAATTCCACTACTATCTTTGTTGTTTTCCTCTGGACTTTCTCTATATTAGTTCTTTGTGCTTCTTTAGGAGCATGGACCCAACTTGAGAAGCATATCCTAGTTTTGGCCCTCTGTAAGATGTGAACAGCTTGTGAAATATTTCCACATCCATGAACTTTAAAACAGTTTTAATATTTGCTTGCTGATAATTTGTCTCCTCAACTATTCTCTTAAGATGGGACTTTGAGGGCAGTTAGGGACAATGTCGACTCCCAAGTCATTCTCACACACAGAGCCATACATCTTATTTATCCTAGATGTGTGTTTAGGACATTTGAAAACTGTCAAGGTAAACAATGGAAAAGTCTGTGAGACTTGGCACTGGTTTTATTACATTATCCAAGACAGCTAGATAGTGGATTTGTGCATTTAACTGGGGACAGTGTTTGATCCTGTCACAGCCTTGCAAAGGGATGATGGATGACATGTCTAGTCATCCACCCTGTCAAAAGCAAATCAAACAAAGCTTGAAACCATATATAACAGAGCATTCAGAACAGTCAATGGCTGCCTAGCATCCATGAGCATTCACCACTTGTACAATGTAACAAAGATACTTCCAGTACAATCTCACCTCAGTATGCTCGGCCTTCATCTCTTTGCAACAGCCCTAGGTCCCTGCTTTGCAAACCATACCACAGCCATAGCAAACCACCATACCCCTTCTAAAGAAAAAAATTACCCTTTCTTAACACTTAAGCAATCTGACCAAACATGATATTGAATAACACAGACACAGGGTAATTACTCAATAAGCACCATACAACTGCCCCATCCTCCAACCTAGTTTTAATTTCTACCCAAGCAGATATACACCCACCTGAAACAACACTCTCCATTTATGTTCACATAACACATTCTCACTCCTTTTGGACCCTTGTGGGGACCCATCTCATGAACATTACCAGTTATATAACTTTCTGAATGCTCAGTATACTGTCTGCAATACTACAAAAGAGTAAACATATTACAGGACCTTTCATGAGCAAAACATATCTTTCATTCAGAAAACACTGAGCACTTACTCTTTAACTGTCCTCCATTTTTTCACAGTGACAAACACACATCACCAATCTTCTTGACCTGTGGTCCCCACCCAGTGAAGGTAGCCAGCTTCCTGTGTGGTGTGGGAGCTCCTTAGGAGTTCCAGATACATGAAAATAAGTGTTTGTATCATTATTTTCACACATATTTGTGGTTGCCCACATTAGCAAGGTAGTGCCAGGAATAGTAAAAGAAATGGCCTCATTTGTTCTTTGGCTGTCATGTGCAATGCACTGAAACCACAGCCCCTATCCAAAGCCAGGCACCATAGACCTTTCCATGGTTTACCCTAGCTGCTTCATATGCCTTGGTTCGATCCGTTGAAAGCTTGTTGCTTTCTGCATACCACTTCGCTCCAGTTCACTTTTATCCCATGCATGCATTACTCCCTCTTACATGTTCAGGCTCTAAAAACTCAAAACTTTTTCATTCATTCTTTCATCTACATTTCAGTTACCCATTTTCCTTGTCCCATCCAATTCTGACACACATAACCTCTTTGTCAACCTCTCTTCACTCATTTGCTATATATGTCCAAACCTTTTCAGCACAACCTCTTCCACTCTCTTGACCATACTCTTTATATTGCTCCACCTATCTCATACCCTATCATTTCTTACTCAGTCAGTTCTGACATCACATATTGTCCTTAAATGCTTTGTATCAAACACATTCACCCTCTTCCTTACATTCTGATCTACAGCCCATGCCTCACATCCATACAACATTGCCGGGATTTTTATATCTTCAAATATAACCATCGTCACCCTCACAGATAGTGACCTCTCTTTCCACATATTCCTCAATACTCTCAGGATGTTTGGCCCCTAACCCACCCTATGACTCATTACAGGTCCCATGTTTTCATTCACTACCTTGCCAATTTCTAGGTATGTTAAACATTTCAGTGCCTCCAAATTTTATCAGTTCAAACTCACACTGTAGCTAATCTCTTTCAGCAGTGCTAAGCCCAATAAACTTTCTTTTATTCACATTCACTCTCAATTTCCTCCTGTTATACACTCTCCCAAACTCAGAAATCAATTTCTGCAGTTTCTAACATGAATATGTCACCAGCATTGTGTCATAAGCAAACAAAATCTGAGTCGACTCCCAAACACCCCCCCCCCATGCCCGACTGCAGACCTACCTCTCTATCCAAAACCCTCAAATGTACATCCTTTATTACTTCATCCATAGACAGATTGTATGGCCATGACGACATTACACACTCTTACTGTAGACCTAACTTCACATGGACCTGCTCACTATCCTCTTTATTTACTTGTAAACACACCACACTGTCTTGATGAAAACTCCTCACTGCTTCCGTGGCTTTTCTCCCACACCTTATGTTCATAACACTAGCCACGAAGCATTTCTATCACCCCTATCATACGCTTTCTCCAGATCCATAAAAGCTACAAACAATTCCTCCTGTTTTTCTTAAGTATTTCTCACACACATTCTTCAAAGCAAACACCTGATCTGCACATCCTTTAATACTCCTGAAGCCACATTGTTCTTTCCTCAGTCTGATGCTGTGTGCATGCCATCACCACTCTATCAGTCTCCATTCCCATATACAACTTACCAGGTACATTCATCAAACTTATACCTCTGAATATGAACATTAACCTTTATCCCCCATGCCTGTATACAGTGGCACTATACAGGCATTCCTCCAGTCCTCTGGCATTTCACCATAATCCAAAAAAACACTGAAAATCCTAACCAATCAATGACAAAGGAACCTTCTTTCCTAAGAAATTCAGTTGCTTTACCATACAATCCAACTACCTTCCCATATTTCTTCTTATGCAAGGATTTCACCTTCTCTTTTCTCCACACCACTTGCCATGACTTTTACTTGTCATATCTCCCCAACCTAAACATCCCATATCTGCCACCCTGTCATCAAAATATTCACTTCATCTCCTCATCACTTCATCTCTCTTGGTACCACTTCCTTATTTATCCTCTTCACCAATGTTCTCATTTACTGTCTTGTTTTTCTCACACTATTAATCTCCTTCCAAAACTTTTTCTTATTCTCACTGAAATTTGCTGATATTCATTCATCCCAACTCATTTCCTTTCTTTTTTAGCCCCTGCACATTCCTTTCAACCTGGTGCTTTCTCTTACACATCTTCCATTCCCTTGCACTACTTCCCTGTAAGTAGTGCCCTTCCATTTCTCTTTTCTCTTTCACTTGCAGTTTCATTATTCCCACACTCATTACCCATTCTCACTTGCCCACCCACCTTCTGCATGCCACACACTCTCTTGCTCATGTCAGCACTGCTTCTTTGAATACCTCCCATTCCTTACTCACTACTCTGTGTCATTTACTCTTACATTTTTCCATTCTCCACTCAGTCTTTCATACCATCTCTTCATGCAAACTTCTTTTCCAGACTCTCTTATGTATCTGCATACTTACTGCCCCAGGAAACTCTTCTGTCTTTATGAAGGTCCTGCAGTGCTCAGGTCCTTAGGTCATAGAGTTTGTGATGTGTATGGATTTGTATGTGCAAAGTGCAGGGCAAATGCAGAGTAAATGCTTGTTGTCTTCATTGTTGTAGTTGCAACGTGGGTATGAAGGGTCTTGGGACATGTTGAAATAGTGTTTATTGTGGAGGATGATGCATTTATTTGATCTGTTAGGATGTGTCTGGGACAGTGTCGAATGTTTTTGCTGATGTCTGTTGCCACATGTATTGTGTGGGAGGGGAGCTGTATTCAGTTCAAGCTATCTAGGATATACTGTGTGAGGTCATTATGTAGCCTGGTGGTGGAGTGGATGAGTGAAGCCATATTATGTGGGTGCAAGTGGTATGTTTTGTATGATTTAGATGTGGATCAGTTTTTCAGAGTTTGGATAGTGATGATAAAAGTGAAAAAAGGTGGTAGGAGGAGGAGGGGATGAGTGGTTAGGAAGGTTGTATGATTGATATTTTGTTGGCAGTTTTCCAGATGTGAGGGATTTTGCTGAGTAGCTAGGCGTAGTTCAAGATATATATCAGTAAGTGCTTGAATTGCAAATGGGCCAAAGTGCTTTATTTTTAAGGTTGATATGTTGTCAGAACCTTTAGCAGGAGAGTTTCTTTAAGGCTTTATTTGCATTTATTGTGTCATCTGGGGTGAAGGATGGGTGGGTAGTTGTTTCTGGATGAATTTTGTTTAAGTTTTTCATGACTTTCCTGTCTAGTCATGCGGTTGGTTTGATGCTGATTTTTCAGTAGTCTTTTAAGTATGTCAGAGTGCTCTTTGGTCGAAGGGTTTTCATTAGAATGAGTCAGAAGTGCTTCACGACCACGGAAAGCTCTGTGGGGCCTGGATGTGGAAAGGGAACTGATGTTTCAGTGCATTACACATGACAGCTAGAGACTGAGTGTGAGCAAATGTGGCCATTTCGTCTGTCTCCTGGCACTAC